>JAJOZX010000206.1:1120000-1122500 GCA_023014485.1 Bathynomus jamesi | reverse complement strand
TTTTAGAAGTAAACTAAATGTAAGAGAAAGTTTTTATCTTTTCCTTCGAGCCGTGCTCTCTTCAGAACTTAGTCAAGTCGACAAGTTATAAAAGAAAAGTCGATAATTTTAGTATAAGAGAAAGGATCAGAGAATTATAAAAAGAGAAGAATTAATAAGCGAGAGAAAGAGACAACCCAAGCACCATAGAAGATATTGGCATAACAGACTGGCGAGTCTGGAGCCAAGGGTTTAACAGAGTGGCGACCCACCATTTAAGGCGACCGAAAAGAATTATAGAAAAGTATAAAGAAGAAACATCCGTTGCAGCCTCTTAACCAGAACCCCCCCGTCGAATCCGAACCGACTCAGGGCCATAAAGGGGGGGGGTTAACATATATACATATATATATATATATATATATATATATATATATATATATATATACATATATATATATATATATATACACACATATATATATACATATATGTTATAATAATGTTATAATGTTATAATGTTTCAGACCAACAAAGACCCTAGGATCCACTCATGGCTGGTCTACCTAACTGTGTTCGTGTATTGTGTATGTCCTCCGTGGTGGCGGAAGGGACCTACAATTTTACGTGGGTTCCGAACCACAAGAACATAAGAAATTTATGTAAAAACTGCCGGTAAATTGGCAACGACCAATTTTTACGAAACTAAATAATTATCAATTTAAAACTAATTAATTATCGATTTAAAACTAAAGATAGAATCTCTGATCCAGAGGATCAAGTCATAATAGACTACTATCCACAAATATGTTACACTCTATATCTATTTATAAAGGACATGCAAATATATCGGATCCAAGAATCCAGTCAATTTCATTACGGTATCCAAGTCACGGTCCATATCGATAGCGGACCAAGTCAAAATTTACAATCATATACATTACAATATATACACTTACGAGAAAAAGAGTAGGTGTGGCTGTAAAGACTGTACAGTAATGTAGAAATGTGTGTGCACCCATTTTGGGTCTCCCATTTAAAGGTGTTTGTGGGGCAAGTGAAGATCATGATTTTTTCAATACCTCACAGTACTATGAGGGGCACCGCTCGGCAGAGGAATCTCTTTAAATGGGGTGTGTAAGGACAGAGAGTATCCCCTAACCCAAGACGCTGCCTTCCTATATCCCACAACACTTGTGTTGAGCTGTGGGATCTATCCCCACAAAGCCTTAATTTTACTACCTTAAACTATACCCTTTCTATCAACATGCGCGTCTAATCGATTTTTAAACATGTTTATAGACGTGCTACTAATTACTTTTACCGGCAAACTATTCCAGGTATTTACTATTCTATGCGTAAAAAAGTTTTTCGCAACTGCTGTCTCGAACCTTCTACTTGTCAACTTACACCCGTTATTTCTAGTCCTATTATATTGAGATATTTCGAAAAAGCTATCTCTATCTACGTTATCGAACCCATTCATAATTTTGAAAACCTGAAATAGATCACCCCTTAACCTCCTGGTCTCGAGTGTTGTCAATTTTAACTCCTTAAGCCTATCCTCGTACGACTTTGACCTAAGCGACGGAATCATCTTAGTTGCTCGTCTTTGAACTCTTTCGATTTTGTCTATATCTTTGCGCATATACGGATTCCAAAATTGGACCGCGTACTCCAAATGGGGTCTAACTAATGATTTATAAAGTGGAACTATAATATCGCGCGATTTGTACTCAAAATTTCGAGCTATAAAACCTAACACTTTGTTCGCCTTATTGACCGCTGCTGTACTTTGTTTCGCTACTTTTAAATCACCCGTGACTATAACTCCTAAATCTTTTTCCTGCTCTACGCTTGTTAAATCTTTCCCTGACATACTATACGCAAATTTACCGTTACGCGAACCTATATGCAAAATTTTGCACTTATCAACGTTAAATCTCATTTGCCATGTGACTGACCAATCAACGATTTTATTCAGATCTTCCTGAATTTTACCTCTATCTTCGTCATATATATATATATATATATTATATATATATATATATATGTAAAAAGTGAACAATGAACAATTCCTACACCATCATTATATGAACTCATTGTCCATTTTTACATAAGAACCAAAATCGCTTAACGCGAGTTTGGATAATAATTTTACTTGTAGCTTCCTATTTTTGTTCATGTCACAACCCTACGATCTACCCTTTCTATGGTTTAGTCGTATCCATTATCCATTTTCCATTTGTTATAAAAGTTATTATAATTAATTATGAATTGTCTTGCATCTCATCCCCGCCCCCATACGTCCATATTTTAGCTTGACCATTATCGTATGTAATTTTTATTAAATAATCATCTTTACTCGTGTCAGTCATGAAATGCAAAAAACTTTCGCAGTTCGTTCGGGAACGCGAAAAAACGTTCTCGTATTATTTTTTTCATTTTTATATTTTTATTTGACTTCCCGAGATGAACTCAAAAATGCTGAGATTAAGTTATCAAAAATTCCGCTCATCAC
>JAJOZX010000206.1:1022500-1117500 GCA_023014485.1 Bathynomus jamesi | reverse complement strand
CTTACTGACTGAGTTCCTGAAGAGAACAAGGCTCGAAGGAAAAAGATAAAAAACTTTCTCTTACTGTGGTTTACTTCTCAAAAATTACAGTTAGTACTCTGAATTTACAGGGGTAGAGGTTCGACCTCTTTCGACCATGGCTCAGGCCGGAATCTAAAAATATTAAGAAGGCAAGGGGCCTCTGCCCCCTCCCCGCAGCGAGGCTGCTAACATGAAGTCTAATGAAGAAGTGCCTTAAAATGAAGTGGCAAATGAAGTGGTCCCTAATTTTTCAAGTACATGTATAATATAGCTTAAATGTTTTGGGGGAGGACAGTCGAAGGTTAAGTTTCCCCCCTTTTTTTTAAAACACATCAGATGTTTTTGAATGATTGCAAATAAGAATTAAAAAATAAAAAATAAAAACTAATTGTATTTTTCGCCGAGTCTATATTTATAAGGCGATATCATTTCGTAATAGTACGCAGTACAAATTAAGTACATGACTGAGTACGTACTAATTTTGGTTCATTACAATTTCGATTACAATTATGGATTATTTCATATTCACTGTTGTTTAATTACACTTCTATTAAAGTACATTCTTACATTATAATTAAATCATTACATTTATTACAGTTTCACTGAAGTACATTACAAGTTATTGTTAATTACAGTTAATTAAAATTAAACAGTTACTATAACTTTGTTTTGTTTTTACAGTGTTTCTTATTAATAGACAATTAAGATGTTTAAATATAATACAACGTACATGGCACTTACGAGATAATTTATTTACGAAATAATATGCTATAATATGTTATGAATTTGAAATCAGAGCGAACGGAGGTATTTTATCTTGGAGGCGCTCGATTCTGTCGTCGTGAGTGGAATTCGATCTTACTAAGCATTTTTTTGAGTTCACCTCGGGAGGTCAATATAATTAAAAATAAAAATAAAAAAATAATACGAGAACGTTTTTTCGCGTTCTCGAACGAACGCCCAAAGTTTCGCGCGTCACAAATTGACACGAGTAAACATAGACTGATAAGTTGATAGGGCATAAGTAGACAATAGGTAGATGAATGAATAAGTAATAAAATTAATATAGGATAGCGGTCAAGAAAGAACATGAATGTAAGAATAAGTATGGTTGAATAATAATGTTTTATACTACATAACATATAAATAATGACTTCTATAGAGTGTTTCGTCCTTAGCATGATGTTAAAGAATTTTCATACATTGGATACTAGATATATGATGAAGGGAAATGTGACGTCATAGTAATTGAATTTTTACGTATAGTACAAATCATTATTAGGAAGATTTACAAGAAGTGGGAAACGTAAAGAGAATAAAGTTATTTTATGACGTCATAGTGTATAAGTCATTATTAGAAAGATGAATTAGAAAAATACAGGAATGAATAAAGACGTACAAATCGAAATTATATCCAAAACTCGCTTAGGCGATTTTAGTCTCTTATGTAAAAATGAACATTCAACATAAAACTACACGAGCATAAGTTCTGCATGAAGACAATGAATTCATATAATGATGGTGTAGGAATTGTTCATTGTTCACTTTTATATATATATATATATATATATATATATATATATATATATATATATACACATATATATATATATACACATATATATATATATATATATATATATATATTATATATATATATATATATATATATATATATCCATATATATATATATATATATACATATATATATACACATATAATATATATATATATATATATATATACATATATATATATATAATATATACATATACATATATATATATATATATATATATATATAATATATATATATATATATATATAGACATATATATATATATATATAATATTATATATATATATATATATATATATATATATATATATTATATATAATGTATGGCTAATAATAATGATCAGTTAGTTTGCAGGTGGTGCTCAAGCATGGAAGTGCTGAGGAACGAATTAGACCGTGAGAGGCAGGCCAGGGTGAGACTTGAAGAAAGCGTGATGCTCCTGACGGCAAAATTAGAATCCCTTGAGACTCCAGTTACGACCCCTCCTGCCTCAGTTTCTATTAATAATATAAATAGTACTAATAGCCCTCTCTCTTCCCCTAGTTCCCAACCTTTCGTTCGAGTGCGAAATGGAGCCCCATTGAGAAAAGCAAAGCCTTGTCTACCAGTAATAACAAGCAATAAGTTTTCTGTTTTAGAGTTCGAAGATACTGATGAACCGGAAATACGACTCGTTGGTGATTCCATTGTTCGAGGGCAGCTCGAGGAATTCTGTGGGAGAAACCCTCGTCGTAGGCGCCGTTACTGCTACCCTGGTGCAAGGGTGGAGGATATAACTAATAATGTTGACCATTTTACAGACAGTACCGCCGAGGACACAACGTATGTTATTCATGTCGGTACTAATAACGTTTTAAATTCTAGATCGGAAGAACTGCAGGCTAGGTACAGGGACTTATTAGAGCGATTAAAGGAGAAAACTAATAAGATTGTTTTAACAGGTATACTTCCTCGAATTATCCAACGAAGCGATTTCTACAGCAAGGCGACCTATATTAACAATAACCTAAAGTCTCTTTGCCAACAGGAAGGAGTGCATTTTGCTAATTTTTGGAACAGTTTCTACGGCAGGAGGGACTTGTTCCTCGAAGATGGACTTCATCTTAATGAAGTTGGAGCTGCGCGTTTAGGAAGACTATTTCATAATACTGTCTCTTCTTTTCAGGCTGCCGTAAGCCGAACGGTCCCAGCGTAAATTCCACAAATTTCCCCCGCGCTCGGGAAGGTGTCGCAATTACAAACAATTTGAAGGTTCTATCATTAAATGCTCGTAGCCTACGAAATAAAATAAACGAATTTTTTTCTTTAATTGCTTGTAAAGACTATGATTTAATTGCGATAAATGAATCGTGGCTTAGCACTGAAACACGTGACTTTGTAGGGGAGTATCAAATTAAAGGTTATAGACTTTTTGTTAAAAACAGAATAGGTAGGCGAGGAGGGGGTGTTATGTTGTATATCAAAGATAATATTGCGAACGTTATAGAAGTAAAACACTCAATTCCAGAACCGATAGATTCGACTATAGCAGAACTTAAATTGAACGATTTCAAACTTCTTGTTGCGGTTATATATAGGCCCCGAAATCAAACAGCTGATACGGACGAAGCATTATATCGTGAACTAAAGAGAATAATCGGTAGTGAGCAGGCTTTAGTTATGGGTGACTTTAATTGCGCCAACGTGAATTACGAGACAATGCAGGGAGACGCGGAAGGTAATCGTTTAGTTAATTTTCTCGAGGATAGCTTTCTTATTCAAAAGGTTGGGGAACCTACGAGGTTGGACAGTATTTTAGATTAGTAATAACTACGGATGATAGGCTAATTACTGATCTTCAAGTAATAGAACCGTTGAGCAATAGCGATCACAATATGGTAGAGTTTGTCCTCTCAGTAAGTCACTCGAAACCAACTAACTCGACTAAAATTCCTAGCTTCCAGCACGCAGACTTTAGTAAATTTCGAAATAAATTTTCACACGTCAATTGGGAAAACGTAATGGGGAACTCCAACGCAAAACTAATGTGGGAATCGTTCGTAACGGTATTTAGGACTATAAATGAGGAATGTGTACAGTACAAAATTAAGCGTGCGAAAGTAAACAACAAGCCCTTGTGGTTTACTTCTAGAGTAGGAGACATTATAAAGAGTAGAGAGAGGGCTCATAGGCTACATAAGTGCGATAAAGATAATTTGTGGTTACGAAACAACCACATATCTCTAAGGCGTGAAGCGAAAAGTGTAATAAAAAAGTCAAAACGCGAATTTGAAATCTCCATAGCTCGTGACGGTAAAGAAAACCCCAAGCGATTCTTTCAATACGTCAATAATAGAAATCCAGTAAAAAGTGTCTTGGGGCCTTTGAAAAATGTAAACGGAGATCTAGGTTCTGAAAACAAAGAAATGGCTACCTTGCTAAACAAATTTTTTACGTTAGTTTTTACTATAGAAGATGTAACGAATATCCCTACGGTCATAGACATAATACCTTTTGATAATGGTAATATTTCGGATAATATCGTGGTTAGTGAAGGGGGGGTAATGCGCTACATTAACAAAATGAAAACGCGTAAATCACCGGGGCCGGATTCCATATATCCCATATAACTTAAAGAATTAAAAGATAGCATTGTTGTGCCGCTAACAAAGATTTTTAATGCGTCTATTTATGAGGGGCGCGTACCAGATAATTTGTAGTAAGCAAACGTAACACCTATCTTTAAGAAAGGCGATAAAGGTGCGGCGGGAAATTATAGGCCAATCAGTTTAACGTCTGTTGTAGGTAAGCTACTGGAATCAATAATATAATTAGGGATCGTATAGTCGAACACTTAGAATTGCATAAACTAGTTAGAAATGCGCATCACGGTTTTAGGCGAAACAAATCTTGCTTAACTAACCTTTTAGAATTTTTCCAAAGCGTGGTTGACGTTTACGATAGTAATCGGGCGGTTGATGTAGTGTATTTAAATTTTCAAAAAGCGTTTGACACCGTGCCGCATAAAAGACTCATTGAAAAAAACTAAGGCTCATGGAATCAGGGGTGTAGTAATAAATTGGCTAGAAGAGTGGTTGCGAGGTAGGAAACAGAGGGTGGTCATTGATGGAGCGGAGTCGTGTTGGGCTAATGTAGCGAGTGGCGTTCCACAGGGTTCTGTATTAGGCCCCGTACTTTTTCTTATATACATTAACGATTTAGATGTCGGCCTAGTCAGTACAGTTTCAAAGTTTGCGGATGACACGAAGCTGGGTGGTAGGGCGATTAATAACGAAGATAGAGGTAAAATCCAGGAAGATCTGAATAAAATCGTTGATTGGTCAGTCACATGGCAAATGAGATTTAACGTTGATTAGTGCAAAATTTTGCATATAGGTTCGCGTAACGGTAATTTTGCGTATAGTATGTCAGGGAAAGATTTAACAAGCGTACAGCAGGAAAAAGATTTAGGAGTTATAGTCACTGGTGATTTAAAAGTAGCGAAACAAAGTACAGCAACGGTCAATAAGGCGAACAAAGTGTTAGGTTTTATAGCGCGGAATTTTGAGTACAAATCGCGCGATATTATAGTTCCTCTTTATAAATCATTAGTTAGACCCCATTTGGAGTACGCGGTCCAATTTTGGAATTCGCATATGCGCAAAGATATAGACAAAATCGAAAGAATTCAAAGACGAGCAGCTAAGATGATTCCGTCGCTTAGGTGAAAGTCGTACGAGGATAGGCTTAAGGAGTTAAAATTGACTACATTCGAGACTAGGAGGCTAAGGGGTGATCTAATCCAGGTTTTCAAAATTATGAATGGGTTCGATAACGTAGATTGAGATAGCTTTTTCGAAATATCTCAATATACTAGGACTAGAAATAACGGGTGTAAGTTGACAAGTAGAAGGTTCGAGACAGCAGTTGCCAAAAACGTTTTTACGCATAGAATAGTAAATAGCTGGAATAGTTTGCCGGTAGAAGTAATTAGTAGCACGTCTATAAACATGTTTAAAAATCGATTAGACGCATATGTTGATAGACTGGGTATAGTTTAAGGTAGTAAAATTAAGGCTTTGTGGTGATAGATCCCACAGTTCAACACAAGTGTTCTGGGATATAGGGAGGCAGCATCTTGGGTTAGGGGATGCTCTCTGTCCTTACACACCCCATTTAAAGAGATTCCTCTGCCGAGCGGTGCCCCCCATAGTACTGTGAGGTATTGAAAAACTCATGATCTTCACTTGCCTCACAAACACTTTGAAATGGGAGACCCAAAATGGGTGCACACACATTTCTACATTACTGTACAGTCTTTACAGCCACACCTACACTTTTCCTCCTAAGTATATATATTGTAATGTATATGGTGGTAAATTTTGACTTGGTCCGCAATCGATATGGACCGTGAATTATTTTTGGTTGGCAAGGTACTGGTATTGATGGATACCGTAATGAAATTGACTGGATTCTTTGGATCTGATATATTTGCATGTCGGTTATAAATAGATATAGAGTGTAACATATTTGTGGATAGTAGTCTATTATGACTTGATCCTCTGGATCCAGAGATTCTATCTTTAGTTTTAAATCGATAATTAATTAATTTTAAATTGATAATTATTTAGTTTTGTAAAAATTGGTCGTTGCCAATGTACAGGCAGTTTTTACATAAATTTCTTATGTTCTTGTGGTTCGGAACCCACGTAAAATTGTAGGTCCCCTCCGCCACCCCGGAGGACATACACAATACACAATTACGAACACAGTTAGGCAGACCAGACATGAGTGGATCCTAGGGTCTTTGTTGGTCTGAAACATTATAACATTATAACAATTAGCCTAGCCGGTCATTGACATATCCTTTGATACACTCTTTGTATGGTAAAAGTTGCTTAAAATTATTCGAGATCTATGGGTAAATAGAGAAATGCTATAACATACGAGCGTATTAATTTTACTACTTGCATCTCATTGGTGTCCCCTTCCGCTGTATCATTCTGTTCGGCTTCACAAATGTTTCCCGCGTCCTGCGACGAAAATAAATTTTCCTGGTCAACTGCGACAAAAAGTTATAGAGTTGCACCAGCACTGCAGGAAGACATGATAAAATCACTCTTTCGTATTTATATATATATATATATATATATATATATATGCACTAAAATCACAGAATAACACGTGATCTTATTAATAAGCAAACAACCACAGGGAAAAGGAAAAGGAAACACGAAGTCCGAGCGCTTTCGTGATATATTCACATCTTCAGGGAGAAACAAAAAATAGGCAGAGTTTACAAAGTAAATGAGTTAAATACACAAGCAAAAAAATTCCCAATTGGCAACTCAAATTAAAGAACATAAAACCCTCTAAAGATTTTTTCAATAGATAACATAATCTGTAGGCTGCTAAATTACTGAATATAAAAGAACTATATCGATGAAATTAGACAAAAAACCAGTACAGAGAACAAAAAATATTATAATGGTTATTAGAACTAGTATTTAATTAAAGCAGGCAATTAAGTGGCAATAATTTAATGAAAACAAAGGGAATGGTGCCATCGTCTTACAGAATATTCCAAAATTTCATTCACGTAAGAGATACTAATCATCCCATTGACTGGAAAAATGCTTCCAAATTAAGGTTTAGTAAATCTATTGTTAGCAGAAATATACTTGAATCAAGTGTGATCAAGAATAATGCGGACTTGGTCCTTAATATTAGCCCTGGACTGTATAAATTAGACTCGTGCATTGTTAGAAAGTTGGCGAAGGGCCTATTGTTTTCTTGACCGCATTCTTGCCCCTTAACGGTTTGCCTTGGTTAAATAAATAAATATTATTTTAAGAACTGTTAACATTCTTATGTGGTGTAATGACCATAAGAATTGGTCAATGGACCGGTGGAAGAATGTAGTCTACTCCGACGAATCCTCCTTTACGCTATTTCCATGTTCCGGTCGAGTTTACGTCTGGAGACAGCCTAAAGATGCTTATGACCCGACTGCCTGACCCCAACCGTTAAGCATGGAGGCGGATCTGTGATGGTTTGGGCAGCAATATCGTGGAATACTCTTGGCCCAGCTGTAGTACTGCATGGTAGGGTTAACCATGTCCATCCCATGGTCCAAACGCTGTTTCCCAATGGCGGCGCCGTCTTCCAGGATGATAATGCACCAATCCACACCGCTGGGGTCGTTAAAAACTGGTGTGAAGAGCATGTTAGTGAAGTAGAACGCTTGGATTGGCCTCCACAATCCCCGGATCTTAACATTATCGAGCATCTGTGGTGTCAGTTGGAGCTGCAGGTCAGAAGCCGATTCCCACCGCCGGCGTCTTTGGAGGAACTGGAGCAGGGTTTGCTCGAAGAATGGCTCAGGATTCCTCTAGCCACTGTCCAAAAGCTGTATGAATCAATTCCCCGACGCATTGCAGCTGTTATTGCCGCTAAAGGAGGACCAACTCCATATTAAGAATAAAAACCGCCATTTATCAAGGTGTTCATATTATTTTGTCCAACCCCTGTATGTTACCACTGTAATGGTGAAATATTTTCTGTGTTTCAGATTGTTGATTTGTGAAAATATGGGGTATGGTCAAGGATAGGGTATATGCAACAAAACCTCGTAATGTCAATGATTCAAAAGAAAGAATTTCCACTGTTAATTTCCAATGTGTAATTGTGTAAAAATAACCTAAAAAAAACATCAAAGGTTACTGTGGTTTGTAGTTATTTTTTATTCACCATTACAGTGGTAACAGACGTGTGAATCACCCGATATATATATATTATATATATATATATATATATATATATATATATATACACTGTTTCAGACCAACAAGGACCGTAGGATCCACTCATGGTTGGTCTACCTAACTGTGTTCGTAATTGTGTATTGTGTATATCCTCCGTGGTGGCGGAGGGGACCTACAATTTTACGTGGGTTCCGAACCACAAGAACATAAGAAATTTATGTAAAAACTGCCTGTACATTGGCAACGACCAATTTTTATGAAAACTAAATAATTATCAATTTAAAACTAATTAATTATCATTTAAAACTAAAGATAGAATCTCTGAGACCAGAGGATCAAGTCATAATAGACTACTATCCACAAATATGTCACACTCTATATCTATTCATAACCGACAGGCAAATATATCAGATTCAAAGGATCCAGTCAATTTCATTAAGTTATCCATCCAACCAAAAATAAGTCAACCAAAAATAAGTCACGATTACGGCTTTTCGGGATTTCGGCTTTTCGGGATTTCGGCTTTCGGGATTTCGGCTCTCGGGATTATGACCCAGACCCCATTACAATATATATACTTAGGAGGAAACGTGTAGGTGTGGCTGTAAAGACTGTACAGTAATGTAGAAATGTGTGTGCACCCATTTTGGGTCTCCCATTAAGGTGATTGTGGGGCAAGTGAAGATCATGAGTTTTTCAATACCTCACAGTACTATGGGGGGCACCGCTCGGCAGAGGAATCTCTCTAAATGGGGTGTGTAAGGACAGAGAGTATCCCCTAACCCAAGATGCTGCCTCCCTATATCCCACAACACTTATGTTGAGCTGTGGGATCTATCCCCACAAAGCCTTAATTTTACTACCTTAAACTATACCCAATCTATCAACATATGCGTCTAATAGATTTTTAAACATGTTTATAGACGTGCTACTAATTACTCCTACCGGCAAACTATTCCAGCTATTTACTATTCTGTGCGTAAAAAAGTTTTTGGCAACTGTTGTCTCGAACCTTCTACTTGTTAACTTACACCCGTTATTTCTAGTCCTATTATAATGAGATATTTTGAAAAAGCTATCTCTATCTACGTTATCGAACCCATTCATAATTTTGAACACCTGGATTAGATCACCCCTTAACCTCCGAGTCTCGAGTGTAGTCAATTTTAACTCCTTAAGCCTATCCTCGTACGACTTTGACCTAAGCGACGGAATCATCTTAGCTGCTCGTCGTTGAACTCTTTCGATTTTGTCTATATCTTTGCGCATATGCGGATTCCAAAATTAGATCGCGTACTCCAAATGGGGTCTAACTAATGATTTATAAAGAGGAACTATAATATCGCGCGATTTGTACTCAAAATTCCGAGCTATAAAACCTAACACTTTGTTCGCCTTATTGACCGCTGCTGTATTTTGTTTCGCTACTTTTAAATCACCAGTGACTATAACTCCTAAATCTTTTTCCTGCTCTACGCTTGTAAACTCTTTCCCTGACATACTATACGCAAAATTACCGTTACGCGAACCTATATGCAAAATTTTGCGCTTATCGACGTTAAATCTCATTTGCCATGTGACCGACCAATCAACGATTTTATTCAGATCTTCCTGGATTTTACCTCTATCTTCGTCATTAATCGCCCTACCACCCAGCTTCGTGTCATCCGCAAACTTTGAAACTGTACTGACTAGGCCGACATCTAAATCGTTAAAATATATAAGAAAAAGCAAGGGGCCCAATACAGAACCCTGAGGAACGCCACTCACGACATTAGCCCAACACGACTCCGCTCCATCAACGACCACCCTCTGTTTCCTACCTCGCAACCACTCTTCTATACCAATTTATTACTACACCCCTGATTCCATGAGCCTTAGTTTTTTCAATCAGTCTTTTGTGCGGCACGGTGTCAAACGCTTTTTGAAAATCTAAATACACTACATCAACCGCCCGATGTCTATCGTAAACGTCAACCACGCTTTGGAAAAATTCTAAAAGATTAGTTAAGCAAGATTTGTTTCGCCTAAAACCGTGCTGCGTATTTCTAACTAGTTTATGCAATTCTAAGTGTTCGACTATACGATCCCTAATTATTGATTCCAGTAGCTTACGTACAACAGACGTTAAAATGATTGGCCTATAATTTCCCGCAGCTCCTTTATCGCCTTTCTTAAAGATAGGTGTTACGTTTGCTAACTTGAAATTATCTGGTACGCACCCCTCAGAAACAGACGCATTAAAAATCTTTGTTAGCGGCACAACAATGCTATCTTTTAATTCTTTAAGTTGTATGGGATATATGGAATCCGGCCTCGGTGATTTACGCTTTTTCATTTTATCAATATAGCGCATTACCACCCCTTCACTAACCACTATATTATCCAAAATATTACCATTATCAAAAGGTATTATGTCTATGACCGTAGGGATATTCGTTACATCTTCTATAGTAAAAACTGACGTAAAAAATTCGTTTAGCAAGGTAGCCATTTCCTTGTTTTCAGAAACTAGATCTCCGTTTACATTTTTCAAAGGCCCCAAGACGCTTTTTACTGGATTTCTATTATTAACGTATTGAAAGAATCGCTTGGGGTTTTCTTTACCATCACGAGCTATGGAGATTTCAAATTCGCGCTTCGACTGTTTTATTATACTTTTCGCTTCTCGCCTTCGAGGTATGTAGTTGTTTCGTAACCACAAATTGTCTTTATCGCACTTATGTAGCCTGTAAGCCCTATCTCTACTCTTTATAATGTCTCCTACTCTAGAAGTAAACCACAAGGGCTTGTTGTTTACTTTCACACGCTTAATTTTGTACGGTACACATTCCTCATTTATAGTCCTAAATACTGTTTCGAACGATTCCCACATTAGTTTTGCGTTGGAGTTCCCCATTACGTTTTCCCAATTGACGTCTGACAATTTATTTCGAAATTTACTAAAGTCTGCGTGCTGGAAGTTAGGAATTTTAGTCGAGTTAGCTGGTTTCGAGTGACTTACTGAGAGGACAAACTCTACCATATCGTGATCGCTATTGCTTAACGGTTCTATTACTTGAATATCAGTAATTAGTCTATCATCCGTAGTTATTACTAAATCTAAAATACTGTCCAACCTCTTAGGTTCCCCAACCTTTTGAATAAGATAGCTATCCTCGAGAAAATTAACTAAACGATTACCTTCCGTGTCTCCCTGCATTGTATCGTAATTCACGTTGGCGCAATTAAAGTCACCCATAACTAAAGCCTGCTCACTACCGATTATTCTCTTTAGTTCACGATATGACGTTTCGTCCGTATCAGCTGTTTGATTAGGGGGACTATGTGTAACCGCAAGAACAAGTTTGAAATCGTTCAATTTAAGTTCTGCTATAGTCGAATCTATCGGTTCTGGAATTGTGTGCTTTACTTCTATAACGTTCGCAATATTATCTTTGATATACAACATAACACCGCCTCCTCGCCTACCTATTCTGTTTTTAACAAAAAGTCTATAACCTTTAATTTGATACTCGCCTACAAAGTCACGAGTTTCAGTGCTAAGCCACGATTCGTTTATCGCAATTATATCATAGTCTTTACAAGCAATTAAAGAAAAAATTTCGTTTCTTTTATTTCGTAGGCTACGAGCATTTAAGGATAGAACTTTCAAATTGTTTGTAATTGCGACACCTTCGCGAGCGCAAGGGAAATTTGTGGAATTTACGCTGGGACCGTTCGAGTTACAGCAGCCTGAAAAGAAGAGACGGTATTATGAAACAGTCTTCCTAAACGCGCAGCTCCAACGTCATTAAGATGAAGTCCATCTCCGAGGAACAAGTCCCTCCTGCCGTAGAAACTGTTCCAAAAATTCGCAAAATGCACTCCTTCCTGTTGGCAAAGAGACTTTAGGTTATTGTTAATATAGGTCGCCTTGCTGTAGAAATCGTTACGTTGGATAATTCGAGGAAGTATACCTGTTAAAACAATCTTATTAGTTTTTTCCTTTAATCGCTCTAGTAAGTCCCTGTACCTAGCCAGCAGTTCTTCCGATCTAGAATTTAAAACGTTATTAGTACCGACATGAATAACATACGTTGTGTCCTCGGAGGTATCGTCTGTAAATTGGTCAATACTATTAGTTATATCCTCCACCCACCAGGGTAGCAGTAACGGCGCCTACGACGAGGGTTTCTCCCACAGAATTCCTCGAGCTGCCCTCGAACAATGGAATCGCCAACGAGTCGTATTTTCGGTTCATCAGCATCATCGAAACCGAAAACAGAAAACTTATTGTTTGTTATTACTGGTAGACATGTCTTAGGTTTTCTCAATCTTATTAGTTTTTTCCTTTAATCGCTCTAGTAAGTCCCTGTACCTAGCCAGCAGTTCTTCCGATCTAGAATTTAAAACGTTATTAGTACCGCATGAATAACATACGTTGTGTCCTCGGAGGTATGGTCTGTAAATTGGTCAATACTATTAGTTATATCCTCCACCCTTGCACCAGGGTAGCAGTAACGGCGCCTACGACGAGGGTTTCTCCCACAGAATTCCTCGAGCTGCCCTCGAACAATGGAATCGCCAACGAGTCGTATTTCCGGTTCATCAGCATCATCGAAACCGAAAACAGAAAACTTATTGTTTGTTATTACTGGTAGACATGCCTTAGGTTTTCTCAATGGGGCTCCATTACGCACTCGAACGAAGGGTTATGAACTAGGGGAGGAGAGAGGGCTATTAATACTATTTATATTATTAGTAGAAACTGAGGCAGGAGGGGTCGTAACTGGCGTCTCAAGGGATTCTAATTTTGCCGTCAGAAGCATCACACTTTCTTCAAGTTTTACCCTGGCCTCCCTCTCACGTTCTAACTCGTTCCTCACGACTTCCATGCTTGAGCACCACCTGCAAACTAACTGTTCATTATTATTAGCCATTGTAAACGCGTAAGCAGCAAATTTCCCTTCACAGCGACTGCAAGTACTTGACGGGGGTGCCATGCTTTAATTAGTTAAAAAAAAAAAAAAAAAAAAAAAAAAACGAGCGTTTGGAAATTAATAAATTACAACGCAGGTCTACCGCGTTCTTGAAACGCAGAAACAGGTTCTTGTAACACAAATTTATGCTAAATGAATATAGAGTTAAGCTACCGACAAAAGATCTGTAAAAGAAGGGTATTTATAACACTTATCTGTCCGCGATTCGACCCGACTTTTTTCCCTTTTTTCACACGGTTTGTGACCACATTCTACCTGGCCTCTCGAAGGAAGGAAAAATGAATCTTATAACTCCACGTTTTCTGATAGATTTGAAAAACAAACAAGGCAAGCCACGTGCAGTAGCCTTGGTTTGATCAAATAATATAGTACTGAATAACGTCAATAAATGAAATATATTCGTTAATAAATGATTAGTAGCACGAAGTAATTTAGTTAAGAATGCACTGAACACTATTTTTTTTAAAACACTTCAACGAAAACCACTTATTCAATTGATAACACTGGACACTCGATAAAACACGTCTGTTCACAAGGAAAGACTGATCACATATATACGTATATATATATATATATATATATACACTACGCCAAATGGTTTGTTACACCTTCTAAGCCAACTGGCTGGTTACACATTCTAAGCCAACTGGCTGGTTACGCCTTATACGCCAACTGGCTGCTTAAGCCTTCTGAGCCAAGTGCGGAGGTCAAAAGCATTCATTATGCTCCTGGATTTGCAGGCGAAAAGATGCTCTCTCTCCTCTCCTCTCTCTCCTTCTCTCTCTTACTTCCTAGGTTAGGTTTGGGTGGGGGAGTAAACCACTTCTCCTCCCCTTCATGCAGCTTTGGAATGAACCCTTCCCCCTTTGTTTGCATACCCTTTCCCCTTTTTTTGGGGTGTTATTCCCAGGTGCCAACCCCCCTCCCCCATGTGTACAAACCCCCCTTCCCCTTTGCAATAATCGATAAACATTTCAATTGATTTGCACTCTACCATTTTGCGGTCATACTACTGTATTAACAAGATTCCTGGCCATGGGTTACCCCCTTAAACGCCACCCTTGCTAATGTTTCCTCATGCAGGCAACATGAACAAACCTGGCTACACAAATGCCTTAAACAGTTGAAACCACGACTATACCGTATGTCCCACAAAAAAGTACACCCAACTTTAGATTGTACTAACTCCTCCAAAAATTGAGATATTTTGGATCTGTTTGTTTGATTTAATATAGCAAATTATTGTTTGTTAACGTTCAAATTTATTCATGTTTAAACGATTTAGTGTTTAAGCATTTGCTTTTAACTGAAGGGTACAACAAAATGGATTGCGCAAAATTGGTCAATGAAAAAATAATGTGTGTGCTATCGATGTAATGAAAAGACAAATACATAATAATAGATACTTTAACATAATTTTAATAAGATACAAAGCAGATTTTTCTTTATTCCTTATTGCAAAAGTTATGCTTAGTTTCGTTTTATTTCAACATGACCACCATTCCTATCGATACAAATCTGGAGTCGAGCTCTCATCTTCCCCATCACTCTTTTGATAAGATCTGGATTGTCTTTTAACAAGTTGATTTCAGCTGTGATGCGAGTCCTCAAATCATCTAAATTGATAGGTTGTGATGCAAATACTCTATTTTTCAAATGACCCCATAAAAAGTAATCACATGGGGTCAAGTCAGGGCTTCTGGGAGGCCATTCAATGTCATGGCCTGTAGCAATTACTCTTTGGTGGAAGACTTCCTGCAAGCGTTCCTTCACAATAACTCTCCTGTGAGCAGGAGCTCCGTCTTGCATCCACCAAATACGATTAAATCGGTTTCCATACGTAATACGTATTTGTGGAAGGATTTCTCGGTCTATCATTTCTAGGTAAGCTTCACCATTTAGATTACCATCGTAAAAGACCGGGCCAATTACCGCTCCATTACCGCACAGTCCTACCCAGAGAGACAGTTTTTGTCTACACCTTTTCACTCTCAAATTAAAACAACTGAATTTCAAATTAAAATAAATGAATTTCAAATTAAAAGAAATGAATCTCAAATTAAAACAACTGAACTATGATTTAAATTATATGAACTTTAATTTAAATCAGATGAACTTTTATTTAAAACAAATGAATATCAATTTAAAATATATAGAATATAAAATATATAATATATATAATATAATATAAAGTGAATGATATAAAATATATAGATATATAACGGTTATATATGTATGTTTTTTTTTTATGTAATTTTGTGTGCAAACAAAAGAAATGACCATTAAGTAATGCATCTAATGCATCATACTTTGCTTTCTCTCTTTTTTCATATTAACATACAAGAAATACCAATTCATTATCATGTAACTTTTGTTTTCTCTTGTATAACTACAGTATGTGTACTAACATACACGGAATAGCTGTACGTTACTTTATCCTGTGTTGCTTTATTTATACAGTTACATGTACTAAGATACAAGAAATGACGTTCAAATATTTATTTTCTCTTGTAGAAAATCTTGATTGAATCTGGAAATATCATTACTTTGAACAAAATATAATGTTTTACATCAAACGTAATTTTTTTTAACCTCACATTAGTTATTTTAATATGAATTTCATATATTTTAAATTGATATTCATTTGTTTTAAATAAAAGTTCATCTGATTTAAATTAAAGTTCATATAATTTAAATCATAGTTCAGTTGTTTTAATTTGAGATTCATTTATTTTAATTTGAAATTCAGTTGTTTTAATTTGAGAGTGAAAAGGTGTAGTTATTCTTTTCGTAGATGTGATTGTCAGGTGGATGATTTTTTGGTGCATACTGACGGCAGATTTGTCTGTTCACTAGACCATTCATATAAAAGGCCGCCTCATCTCCAACCACTAATTGTTCCGTGAATCTTTCTGGTTTTTCAAGAAACCACTGGGCAAATCTTAGGCGGCGAGGTAGATCTCCTTCAATGAGTTGATGTCGAATTTCCATTCTGTATGGGTACAAATTCAAATCCTCACGAACTATTCGATGAAATGACATGCGTGAGAGTTCTGTACCATTTCGCCTGGTGGACACTTTTGGATGTCTCTCTAATAAATGCCGAACATGCTGAATGTTCTCGTCTGTTCTTGCCGTCTTCGGATGGCCTGAACGTCCTTTGTTCAAATTGAGGACCGTTCCTTCTTCTTTGTATTTCCAAACATTCTTCAAAATTGTATGTTTAGTTGGAGAAGCTCTATCGGGAAATTGCAGTTCGAAGGTATTCTGAACTTGTTTTAAGCTTTTAGTTTGCAGATAAGTTGTGACCATGAGAACGCGCTGCCTTCGTGTAAACTGCATGATAAGGGTTTCAAAGTTATAATGTTATAATGTTTCAGACCAACAAAGACCCTAGGATCCACTCATGGCTGGTCTACCTAACTGTGTTCGTAATCGTGTATTGTGTATGTCCTCCGTGGTGTCGGAGGGGACCTACAATTTTACGTGGGTTCCGAACCACAAGAACATAAGAAATTTATGTAAAAACCGCCGGTAAATTGGCAACGACCAATTTTTACGAAACTAAATAATTATCAATTTAAAACCAATTAATTATCGATTTAAAACTAAAGATAGAATCTCTGGATTCAGAGGATCAAGTCAATAGACTACTATCCACAAATATGTTACACTCTATATCTATTTATAACGGACATGCAAATATATCAGATCCAAAGAATCCAGTCAATTTCATTACGGTATCCATCAAGTCACGGTCCATATCGATAGCGGACCAAGTCAAAATTTACAATCATATACATTACAATATATACACTTACGAGAAAAAGTGTAGGTGTCGCTGTAAAGACTGTACAGTAATGTAGAAATGTGTGTGCACCCATTTTGGGTCTCCCATTTAAAGGTGTTTGTGGGGCAAGTGAAGATCATGAGTTTTTCAATACCTCACAGTACTATGGGGGGCACCGCTCGGCAGAGGAATCTCTTTAAATGGGGTGTGTAAGGACAGAGAGTATCCCCTAACCCAAGACGCTTCCTCCCTATATCCCACAACACTTGTGTTGAGCTGTGTGATCTATCCCCACAAAGCCTTAATTTTACTACCTTAAACTATACCCTTTCTATCAACATATGCGTCTAATCGATTTTTAAACATGTTTATAGACGTGCTACTAATTACTTCTACCGGCAAACTATTCCAGCTATTTACTATTCTATGCGTAAAAAAGTTTTTCGCAACTGCTGTCTCGAACCTTCTACTTGTCAACTTACACCCGTTATTTCTAGTCCTATTATATTGAGATATTCGAAAAAGCTATCTCTATCTACGTTATCGAACCCATTCATAATTTTGAAAACCTGGATTAGATCACCCCTTAACCTCCTAGTCTCGAGTGTTGTCAATTTTAACTCCTTAAGCCTATCCTCGTACGACTTTGACCTAAGCGACGGAATCATCTTAGTTGCTCGTCTTTGAACTCTTTCGATTTTGTCTATATCTTTGCGCATATGCGGATTCCAAAATTGGACCGCGTACTCCAAATGGGGTCTAACTAATGATTTATAAAGTGGAACTATAATATCGCGCGATTTGTACTCAAAATTTCGAGCTATAAAACCTAACACTTTGTTCGCCTTATTGACCGCTGCTGTACTTTGTTTCGCTACTTTTAAATCACCCGTGACTATAACTCCTAAATCTTTTTCCTGCTCTACGCTTGTTAAATCTTTCCCTGACATACTATACGGAAAATTACCGTTACGTGAACCTATATGCAAAATTTTGCACTTATCAACGTTAAATCTCATTTGCCATGTGACTGACCAATCAATGATTTTATTCAGATCTTCCTGAATTTTACCTCTATCTTCGTCATTAATCGCCCTACCACCCAGCTTCGTGTCATCCGCAAACTTTGAAACTGTACTGACTAGGCCGACATCTAAATCGTTAATATATATAAGAAAAAGCAAGGGGCCCAATACAGAACCCTGAGGAACGCCACTCGCTACATTAGCCCAACACGACTCCGCTCCATCAACGACCACCCTCTGTTTCCTGCCTCGCAACCACTCTTCTAGCCAATTTATTACTACACCCCGGATTCCATGAGCCTTAGTTTTTTCAATGAGTCTTTTGTGCGGTACGGTGTCAAACGCTTTTTGAAAATCTAAATACACTACATCAACCGCCCGATGTCTGTCGTAAACGTCAACCACGCTTTGGAAAAATTCTAAAAGATTAGTTAAGCAAGATTTGTTTCGCCTAAATCCGTGCTGCGTATTTCTAACTAGCTTATGGAATTCTAAGTGTTCGACTATACGATCCCTAATTATTGATTCCAGTAGCTTACCTACAACAGACGTTAAACTGATTGGTCTATAATTTCCCGCCGCACCTTTATCGCCTTTCTTAAAGATAGGTGTTACGTTTGCTAACTTGAAATTATCTGGTACGCACCCCTCAGAAATAGACGCATTAAAAATCTTTGTTAGCGGCACAACAATGCTATCTTTTAATTCTTTTAGTTGTATGGGATATATGGAATCCGGCCCCGGTGATTTACGCGTTTTCATTTTAGCAATATAGCGCGTTACCTCCCCTTCACTAACCACTATATGTATGACTCGTATCTTAGATACAAAAGTTCGAATTATTTAAAAAAAATATTTGCAATATCCTTCGACGTAAAAAGTAGCACATTGGTTAAAGCAAGAGGAGCTATCTGGCTGGGAGAAATGATCATTCCGCGCAACCCATTTTGCTGTACCCTTCAGTTAAAAGCAGATGCTTAAACACTAAATCGTTTAAACATGAATAAATTTGAACGTTAACAAAGAATAATTTGCTATATTAAATCAAACAAACAGATCCAAAATATCTCAATTTTTGGAGGAGTTAGTACAATCTAAAGTTGGGTGTACTTTTTTGTTGGACATATTGTATAAGTGATGCTTTGCTGATGCATTTTTACTATTCAACAAACAGAATTATCCTACAACATTTCTAAATTACCCGAGCAGTCAAAAACAAGAAAAAGATTCCCCCTTTCCCTTCCTCGATTTTAACAGAAGCAGAGACAATCTTTATTCAGAAAGAACATATTACCTAAGATATACAGGGTTATTCAAATTGATTCATCCGATTTCAACTGAGAATACTTCCGTACCTATCAACCCTGCATCAACTGGGCATACACCACATGAAAGAGGAAATCTCCGAGTTTTACAAAATCACCGCGAGAGGGCTCCAAAGTCACGCCGTGGCCTAGCCTAGCAACAAATATTTAGTGTGAAAATGGCGTCCGCACAGCAGAAGGCGTTTTGTGTGTTGCAGTTTTCGAGCTGTAAATCGGTAGTCACAGTGCCGATACCTGCCGATACCACCGACGGATGATCTGAGCACCCGGTGGATCTGTTCTGTAACGTCGAAGAAACTCACGCTGCACTGTGACTACCGATTTACAGCTCGAAAACTGCAACACACAAAACGCCTTCTGCTGTGCGGACGCCATTTTCACACTGACTGTTTGTTGCTAGGCTAGGCCACGGCGTGACTTTGGAGCCCTCTCGCGGTGATCTTGTAAAACTCGGAGATTTCCTCTTTCATGTGGTATATGCCCAGTTGATGCACGGTTGATAGGTACGGAAGTATTCTCAGTTGAAATCGGATGAATCACTTTCAATAACCCTGTATATCACATCCATTTGGTTTACACAATGTTGGCATTAACGTTTAATTTCTGTATTTTTAGTTGCAGGTAGTCTAATTACAGCATTCTTATCTGAATATTATTATATTACAACACTCCTGAAAAGCGATTAAAGCCCATCTTTTTGTGTGTGTATGTGATTGATTGCAGTGTTTGACTGTCTAATTTGTCATTTTACTAACATTATTTTCTATTAATTTTTCAATTACTGAAGTATTTAGTGTAGAGTTTATCGTTTATTGTTGGATGCGAGTACACAAATTGTTACCGTTTATTATTACTACAGTATTTCTGTTCTATTAATTAATATATACTGTATATTTAATTAATAATTATTATTATTCAAGAAATTTTGAATCTTTTGTTATTATTTATTATTATTTCTATTTAATTGCATATTTAATATTTATTTCACAAGAAACTAGGATTTTTTTAATGCATCTACCACGTGGCTGTTGTTTTCATCGCTAATCCCCTGGAGACTCTAGACCTCTCAATCACCTACCACTAAAAAAAAAAACTGCGTGCGTGTGTGTGTAGAAATTCCTTCTTTTGGTATTTCCAGACTCTTGTTTCCTGTTTTCAGGTCACTAATCCATAATTCTTCCTAGACTCTTCTGCCTACCTGTTAGATTGGGAATTAATTTTATTTTTTTGTGAGAACATTTTTCGAGATATGTCCCCCTAACCTACGCAAGTGTTCCCACTGCGGTGGAAATTTTCCTTCGTACTTTTCTACCGATCTCTCTTCTAACCTCTTAGTTTGTTTAAAACACCGACAAGAACTACGAAACAAGGTGATTTCGGCGGGAGACGAACTTCGAAGTAGAAGGGAGGCGAATGCGTTGAGAGAGGAATTTAGTGCTTTGGCAGCAAAGTTCAGCTCGCTACAGGATTTAATTTCGACCACCTTCGGTTTCTATCCTTCTATCTGTGCCTTCATATCTAATTTCTTTTCTGACCGATTTATAACTGCGGTTCTAGATGGCCACTGTTCTTCTCCTAAAGGTATTAATAGTGGTGTTCTTCAGGGTTTTGTCCTGTCACCCCCTCTTTTTTCTTTTATTTATTAATGATCTTTTGATTCGCATTTTCTGTCCTATTCACTCTTATGTCAATGATTACACTCTTCACTTTTCCAACCCGCTTCCCAAAGCATCCCTCTCAACAGTCACTTCATGATTCGCGTAGTACGGCTATGGAGCACCTGACCTCTGATCTTTCTATATTTGCTTGGGGCAGAGAAAACCTTGTGGCTTTCAATGCCTCAAAAACTCAGTTCCTTCATCTGTCTACTCGTCACAATCTTCCACACCACTATACCCTTACCTTCAACAACAGGTGTGCTGTACCGTACTACCTCCGCGGTTTCTTCACCCCAGCTCAGTTGCTCTCTCTGTACAGAGGTTTTGTCCGCCCCTGTATGGGGTACGCTTCTTATGTGTGCGGTGGCTCAATCCACACGCCTTACTTGACCGGGTGGAATCATAGGCTTCGTCTCATCACTTCCCCACCGCTTACTGACTGTCTCCAATCTCTCGCTCTCTCTCTCTCTCTCTCTCTCTCTCTCTCTCTCTCTCTCTCTCTCTCTCTCTCTCTCTCTCTGCCCAATGTTGCCTCATTCCCCCTTTACTATCGCTGTTATAACGGACACTGCTTTTCTGAACGCAGCACCAGACTTTCTACACTTTCTCTTTCCTTTTCTGTCCAACTCTCTAACGCAAGGGTTAATGGTATTTTCAATCTTTCATCTACTTAACCGATAAACTCTGGAACAATCTTCCTCAATCCATCTTTCCCCCTATCTATGACTTCCAATCTTTCAAACTCAAAGTGTCCTGGCATCTCTAAAACCCTGGACCTTGATTTTGGCTCTCTTCTTCTTCTATGGAGGGGAGGGGGCGTCTTTGCGGGCATTCGCCCTTGGCTCCTTCTTTCTGCATAAAAAAAATTCTGACCGGCCGTGGTGGGGCTTGGTTCACATTCCACGTTAAACTGTAGGTCTAAGGTGGAGTGACAAGCTTGACCTTCGTTAGAATGAACAATTCGGGTGGAAGAAAAAACAAGGTTAACCAAGGTTATACACACACACACACACACACACTTTGTTGTTCTTACTATCTCCAAAACAGCGGTAGTGAACAAAAAATATAAATTTTCTTTAGAAAACGTGTTGATGTCACGTTTTTAAATGCTTGATTTCGTTTCGTTTTATTTGTTATACTAAAAAACATAATAACGCAGATAGATAATGTTACTGTTACTCTTTTGTAAAAAATATTTCTGTAACTGTCCATGCAGAAAGTGTATACAATAATTTCACTACTTTTTCTGGATACATTTAAATTCTGGCGATAGGTTGGGGTTCGGGGGCGGCCGTTGAGGGACAAATCTTCACTCTGTTTTTTTTAATTATTCTTCTTTACTTATAAAATAAAATATGTAAGTTTTATTTCGTGGGTGCAACGCATACGACATTTTAAATACAAATTTTAGGCTTAGTTTCTCGGAAATTACGGTTGCGACTTAACCCTATCGCCGCGTAATTCGGATGTATCCGAACCAAACTGTTCGGAAATATTCAAATGACGCAGCGAAACGGTTAATTAAAAGAAAGATCGCATTCGTTTTTCAGGAATATATAAATAAGCTCTTAAACTACAAAGAAAATGAAATCCCGTTCAGAAATACTCTATATTCCGAGTGTTTTGTTAACCACATATAAATTACAGTGAAAATTAATGAACGCTTTCCAAAAGCAGAGTATTTTTTATTTTTAGCTTTGACGTTTCGGCAACAAAACTATTGCCTGAATAAAGAGTCACACGTAGCCTGTAAGTGAATTTTGGCAAAGGTTTGTATTTCTGTCCCAAAAAGTTGCTTCGTGATTTCACATTGTCATTGTTCTTTTTTACATCATCTTATTTACCCCAATCAAATATTTCCCAGATGCATGAAACCAAATTTATGATATACCAAACCGATTTACTTTAAAGATGTACAGTATTATATGTCACCGTCCCTACCTCATTTCCTTATAGAAGAAGAAAGAAGAAAAGGTTTATTGGCAGACTATAGTCCATATGACAAATATTATTAATACAATGACAGTTCATATACTAAGGATAGAAATATATATAATTGATTAGAAATAATACTGTAATGTCGAAGTTAAGTGGAGCTACAGACAGACGTTTTTTCGTACCAAGAAGTCCATAGCTTAGAGCAGGGGTTCCCAGACTTTTACCACCAAGGACCCCTAAATATTAATATAGTTAATATAGTTAATGTTACTATTTTTCCAAAAGCTTAGAGACCCCCTGGAAGCTTCCTACAGACCCCTGGGGGTCTGTACAGACCACTTTGGGAATCCCTGGGCCTTAGAGGATAAATGGCAGGACTCATGGGTAGCTTGGATGATCGGGTTAGTTGATTTTTTAATTCTTTGCATTAGACTGTGTTGAGCACGTCTTGTTACCGCCGGGAAGCTCGGGACATTGCGGGTAGCAAACATTTGCGAAGCTGAGCATCTCGGAGGTAATTTATGTAAGAGTCTAAAAGACCTGTTGTACAGCAAATTTAGGGTTCTGCCAGAACCTTTTTTATAATTCACCCACAGTTGCTGTCCGTATATATTACTGCAGAAAGTACGAAAGAAAGTGTCTTTAGCTTCACTTGTACAGAATCGAAAGTTTCTTATGGTCATATTCGCTTTAGCACACAGGCTTCGAGATTGTTTTCTTATATCCGAGTCATCACTCAAGGAGCTGGTAATAGTTTGACCCAAATACTTAAACTCTTGTACTTCCTCAATTACTTCACCATTCATTTTAAACCTTATATCAGCTGGCTGATTACAGCTTTAAGGATGCAATTGCATAACCTTAGTTTTGGTAACATTAAAAAGAATATCATGTTTCTGCGAATACACTTCGCAGACTTTTAGTAGCCGATCCAGACCTTTAACAGAGGGACTTATTAACACCATATTATCGGCATAAACTAAGCTATTTATCCTTGTGTTATCTATACAACATCCCACTGCCTCATTAAGTGAAGCAATTAATCCGTCGATATACACATTAAACAGCATAGGGGAGAGCAAGGAGCCTTGTCTCACCCCGCAAGAGGAGCCAAAACACTCGGATAGTACATTGCCCCACCTAACAGTGAAAGATTGGTGGGAATATCAAAATTTCAATAAATTTAATATGTACATGGGAACCTTCCTGTCTTCTAGTTTTGCAAATAAAATATTGTGGTTCACCGCGGCGCATTGCGCCAAAGGTGGCGCATCAAGTACTTTGAAGTGGCGCATCGAGGTCTAGTATGAATTGTGCTAAATTTTCACTTCTAACACTAAATATTAAAAATCAAAGATTTAAGCAGTTAAGATGTAGTTAAGCAGTTAAACAGTTAAGATGTAGTTAAGCAGTTAAGCAGTTAAGATGTAATCTCATTAAGGTAAATATTTTTCACATTATATTTCTATTTAAGGTAAATATTATATTATATTTTATTAGTAATTTTTTCACAAATTTTTTTTTGGCGCATCCGAATTAAACCTAACCTAAAAATGGCACGCATCAAAAAATGGTTGGCCACCACTGCTTTAAGTACATAGATACACAGGTCAGTTGAGTGGGACCTTCTAAAGCCAAACTGATTAGGAGATAATAATGATAATAGTAATAATTATAATAATAATAATAATAATATTCAGGCAGGAGTGCCAGAAATTGGCTCAACTCTCAGGCCAACTAATGCAGCCCATTGGGATAGCTCCCGGATTATTATTATTATTATAATTTTGATTATTATTATTACCAGCACCATCGATTCGAAACCCCGACTTCAGTGTCTTTACTTCGTTAAAAGGAAACGGCGTTACTCATTGAGCCACGGGCTCTGGCCCATTTCCCTATTAGTGAAGTGAAGACACTGAGGTCAGGGGTTCGAATCCCGATAATGTTGGTAATAATAATAATAATAATAATAATAATAATACAGGAGTTAGAGCAAAAGGCCGCATTAGTTGGTCTGGGCACTGTATCAATTTCTGGCACTCCTGACTCAGTATTATTATTATTATTATTATTGCCGTATAATGTAATTGCCCTTGCCCATCCAAACCGCTGTATTTTTTGGGGGTGGGCAAGGACAAATGCATGATAATGTACAGTGAGAATATAATGATAGTTAAATTAGATTTAATCACTGTTATACTGTATTTTTGCTTTATTTCAGTAACAATGGGAGGTTTGCGAGAACTGTTTCTTCTTGTCATTAGTTTATGTCTTTTATTAAATTGTTTCGACTGTTTGCCGACTGTTGATCCAGGTAAGGAGAGATTAGTGATGACACTATTTTAATTTTTATAATGTAGTTAATGTTAAAATTAAATGAGAAGATTTAAAACTGAGAGTAATGACTGTGTGATTATATTATTTATAAATAAGTAATGGTTTCATATAAAAAATTAGGAAAATTTTGAAATCCGGATTATTTTAAATAACTTAGGTCATATTTTTATAAATACGTAATTACTCGTACATCAACTCCCAGGACATGGATTTCTATAGCTCAAATTCATCTCACCAAAGCACATCGGTTATTCTGATTATACACCTATTGAGGGAGCGAGCAGCTACCATCATCATATAAAGGGTTAATTTCACATAATAATCTGATTTATCAAACTCAAAACAGTACTCTTATCATTATCAGTTGTACGCACAATTTCGTTAGTTTACATTATAGGCTTATAGCCACTTGAGCTGGTGTATGGTCCTGGTGTATAATTCATCAGGAGCAAGATGCATCTCAAGTTTTTACTTTTCTCCTTAAGGCCAAATAAATTAATTCGTTTTATTTATTCATTAGTATAATATAGATAAGCATATCACCAATTCTAATTCCATTCACATAACCCTCAAGGCTGCTTTAAACAAACTAGACAAAAATCTCACACCAACTATAGTTTTCAAACTTTCCGTTTATACACACGGTTGTATGTTGTTTGTATATGCAAAGTTATATTACATTTTATATTTAATTACATTATAACACTGCCACAAGCCTTAATCCATAAATACAGTATATAACATGACTACTTTCCATTGGCTAGTAAGGCTTTTAATAGTAAATAATGCTACGTAATTAGTTTTCTCCTAACATTAATCACTACAATTAATGCCTAATTAATCAGAGAAATTAATAGTAATACACGTAGTTTTTATAAAGACGCCATTATTCGTGAACGTTTATTTTTTTAAAATGAATTAGTGTTTCATATTAGGGGCTATCCATATACTATGTACACAAAACTCATGCATTTTTGCGCCCCTTCAACACCCCTTTCTTGCGTATGTAATACCACCTGTCAACCCCTCCACCCGATTTCCAGTAATCAGTTCAACGGCCTACTCTTATCACATACCTCCCTATGCGTAAGTGTTAAAAACATTTATAAATAATATTTGTCTCTAAATAAGAAATGACTCATTCGGGAATTCGGGACAGTCACAATTCAAGATAAAGTCATACAGTAAACACCACATGGGTACGCACTCTCCTGCACTAACTCTTTCCTTCCTTTCTGATGTACGCAAGAGTGCAAAATCATTAACCCTCTTTCTCATCACTTTACATCGTACGTACTGTCTGGATGGCTTTCACATTATTTAATATCATTACGTTTATTACTAATTTATCATCACTTTACATTAAATGAACACTAGAAATTTAGTTACTAAATAATACCAATAATGTGAAACTGGCAAAATGGCAACTAGTAGCCTATCCAGTTCCCTATTTATTTATTTATTTATTTACAGTCTGAATGGGTGTATGGATCATATCTATTTATTCATAATATAAATACAGTAGCTTTATTTTATTTACTTATTTTTTTAATTTGTCCATTTAAATGTACGAGTATTTAATATTGATAATTTCTGATGAGGTCATACGCGTATTTTATTCTAGTTACGCTGTCGAAAATCTTAACTTTAGGCTTAGTGACGATTATTTAATTACTTTATTGTTAATTAGGCCAACTGGCCAAGCCCTTCACGCTTGTGACAACGGCCGGAGCAGCCAGGCAGTAGACAAATTAAAAATTCAGCATCTCTATTTATAAAATAAATATTAAGCTAATGCAGTTTCCGTTATGTTAAAATAATACAATGAACAATTATATTATCAATCGAATTATTTGTTTTATTTAAATTTGCCCTCAAGCTTTAGACTTTACTGGGCTCTCAGATTAATTAAAGATAATATATATATGAAATGAAAATGAAAAGGTTTATTGGCAGACTATAGTCCATATGACAAATATTATCAATACAATGACAGTTCACATACTAAGGATAAAAATATACACAATTGATTAGAAATAATAGGGTAATGTCAGAGTTAAGTGGAGCTACAAACAGACATTTTCGTACGAAAAAGTCTCTATAGCTGAGACTAGAGGATAAACGGCAGGACTCATGGATAGCTTGGACAATCGGGTTGGTTGATTTTGTAATTATTTGCATTAGACTGTATTGAGCACGTCTTGTTGTTACTTCCGGGAAGCTCGGGACATTGCGGGTAGCAAACATTTGCGAAGCTGAGCATCTTGGGGATAATTCATGTAAGAGTCTAAAAGACCTGTTGTACAGCAAATTTAGAGTTCTGCCAGAACCTTTTTTATAATTCACCAACAGTTGCTGTCCGTATATATTACTGCAGAAAGTACGAAAGAGGGTATCTTTAACTTCACTTGTACAGAACGGAAAGTTCCTTATAGTCATATTCGTTTTAGCACAAACGCTTCGAGATTGTTTTCTTATATCGGAGTCATCACTCAATGAGCTGGTAATAGTTTGACCCAAATACTTAAACTCTTGTACTTCCTCAATTACTTCACCTTTCATTTTAAACCTAATGTCAGCTGGCTGATTATAGCTTTTAGGATGAAATTGCATAACCTTAGTTTTATTAACATTAAAAAGAATATCATGTTTCTGCGAATACACTTCGCAGACTTTCAATAGCCGATCCAGACCTTTAACAGAGGGACTTATTCTTACCACATCATCGGCATAAACTAAGTTATTTATTCTTGTGTTATCTATACAACATCCCACTGTTGCCAGAGCCGCATTTACAGGGTGGCGCACCGGGCAAATGTCCAAGGCCCCGCGCCCGATGGGCCCCGCAAATTTCAATTGAAAAAAATTAAACGTCACGTATTTGCCATCTGCGACGAGTTTTACTTTTCTCGGCAGGCGGCATGGCATCAGGCATTCTAATATCCGCTTTGATGGTGTTTAATTTGTTGTTCTTGTTAGTGTTACTCATTTCTAATGTTGTTACCAACTTACTTCTTGTTGTTTCTGTTGCAGATTCATGATTTATGTTCATATTGTTGGCATTGTAATACGTACAACATGGAAACGAGCCGTGACCGGGATCGAAGGAGGAAATATAAACCCGGTAGTGAAAAGTGTAAGGATAAGAAGCGCAGAGAAGAGTTTCTTGCGACGGTGCCGAAACTGACTAATTGGATTAAATCATCAACAACTAAGTCAGCCCCTTCAGCAGGCCCACCAGCTGCCTCCGCTACTTCAGCAGCTGCGTTTTCAGAAGACGCGTCTACGTCAGTGCGTTCAGCAAACCCAGCAGCTGCCTCCACTACTTCACCTACTGGAAGCATGATAGACAATCGGTCGAAACACACGGAAAATGTGAGCAACACATGGAGTCGATGAGATATTTGTTGGTTAGAAAATCTGTCTCCGGCCATGTTGATTCGAAACTGGTGAACCAGTTTGAAAAGGAGTGCAACTATTGGCAGGAAATTTTGCGGCGCTGTCGACGTTATCAAGTATATCACGTCACGAGGACTAGCAATTCGTGGACACGACTCCCGTTTCGGTTCACCAAACAACGGCAACTATTACGGAATTTTGGAACTTTTAAGTAAGTATGACAGTTTTCTAGCTGCGCATATAAACGAGCATGCCAACAAAGGTAGCGGACACACCTCGTATCTCTCTCATTTCATTTGCGAGGAACTCATACTGTTGATGGCCGATAAAGTACTTCAGATGATTATCCGAGAAATCCAGCAGTCAAAATATTACTCTCTATCCGTCGACTCTACGCCTGATGTTTCCCACACCGATCAACTGTGCTTCACCGTCCGATATGTGGTTGAGTCTGGGTCCGTCGAGCGATTTCTACAGTTCATACCTATGAACACACATACAGGGAAAGGAATCGCCGACGTGGTCTTCAACTTTCTGGAGACACATGGCATCGAATTGGAGACTGCAGAGGAGAGTCTTATGATAACGCAAGCAATATGGCAGGGAAATACAACGGCGTAAAGAACCACATCAAGTCAAAATCTCCGAATGCTGAGTTTGTGCCATGCATGTGCCACTCACTAAATCTTGTGGGTAAATCAGCAGTGGACAGTTGCACAGCAGCCGTTGAATTGTTTATGCTCATTCAGAATACACGTTTCTCGTCTCATCGACATACCGATGGCGTCGACATGTAGAGGTTCTCGATAGTAGTTTCCGTAGTGAGAAACTAAAGGTCGACAAAGGTCTCTCCGATACCCGCTGGTCAGCCAGATCAAATGCCGTCCAATCTTTAACCGAAGGCTACGCCGAGAATATCGTGGTACTGTATGAGCTAGCAGCAGATACCAGCCAAACTGCGGAAGCCAGGATCGAAGCCAGGGGATTGTCTAAACAGCTTCAACAACTCGAAACAGCCATTTTATTGGTTTTATGGAACACTATTCTCGAACGATTTCTAAAAACGAATGCATCTCTGCAAAAACAAGGAATGTCGTTAGACTCAGCCACCCTCTTGCTGAAATCACTACTGCAATTTGTTGAAGATCTCAGATCAAGATTTGACGAATTCGAGGACCAGGGCATCGGAAAGTGTGGTCATCGAGTATACAAGGAATCGACTCAACGCATAAAGAAGAGAAAGCGCCATCATGACGAAATCGGAACTGCCGAAGATACGAACCTGACACCAAGAGATTCATTTCGGACCACTGCATTTCTACCGATAACACTGCCCAACACCAATTTTGCTGATTTAATTCTAACACCTGTTTTTAGGTAACTTTGGTGTGCTGATTTCAAAAATCACCTTAGTTTTTGCCTATCACGTCAGGTTTTCGAGCAATCAAATACGGAGATATCGCATTTTGACAGGGTTATGCCCAATTTTTTTTCTTTTCAAAAAATAAGTTTTTACATACTCAGAATCAGCATGGAAAAGTAAACAATTGTGCAGGGAGTGAACTTTAATATACAATGGTAATATTGACACATAAAGTGATTAAAAGTGTTTAAATAAGCAAAAAATGAATCCATGATCATGACGTCACGCTCACACCTGGGGAAATCACAGATACCCAAGATTTTAATATCTTGTACATGACCTTTAGATTTAATGCACAGATTTGCGTATTCCACAGATAAAATTTTAACAGCAAAACAGCTGTTAACAGGTCTCAAAAATCATCAATTTTGATAAGTGCCCGTCATAGATCACCCAAAATAGGCATATTGCATTGCACATTGCACGAAAACCTAATGTGATGGACAAAATCTAAGGTGATTTTTGAAATCAGCACATCAATATTATCCAGAAACAGGTCTTAGAATTAAATCACCAGCAAAAAATGTTTTTTTGTTGGGCAGTGTAATTGATAAACTGTGTACCACCCTGAACACTCGTCTAGAAGCGTACGCTCTCCTGCAGAAAAGATTTGGATTTTTGTATTTCCTTCTAGTCCTGGACATCGACAGTCTTCGACGGTCAGCTGAACATCTAGTAGAATGCTATCCGGCTGATCTGGAGAAAGAGCTGGTAACAGAAGTTGTGCAGTTCGCTGCCCTAATGAAACTCACCGAAAGTGAAACAGAATCCCAGACGGAACGTGAAGACATGTGCAACAAATTTTATCGGCATATGAACACAAACGAACTGAAAGGAACATTCTCAAACATGGAAATAGCAATGAGAATATACCTGTGTATGTTTGTCACGAACTGTTCTGGTGAGCGTTCATTCTCGAAACTGAAACTGATCAAAAATTACCTTCGCTCCACAATGGGCCAGGAGCGCCTTTCATCCCTGGCGCAGTTGAATATAGAGCATAAGGTGTTGCAGTCGGTGAGTTTCGAGGACACAATCACGCAGTTTTCCAAACAGAATCCAGGAAGCGTCCGATGTAATATTCATTACAAATCTACACTCTATCTACAGTACAGTAAGCTGTACAGTTTAGCTGTTTATTAAGTGCATTAAAACTGTGTAGCTGTTTATTAAGTGCATTACAATAACTGTGTAGATGTTTATTAAGTGCATTACAACTGTGTAGCCTACTAGAAGGCTGTATACACTATATGTGTACATAGTTAAGTTATAGTCTTTAATATCACATTAATAAGCCGAATGGCTTCAGCATGTGTTTTGTGTGTGTTAAAAAAATATATCTGTTATGTGCATTACAAAATATTGTTATTCATTAACACACTAAAATAATACATCCCGAGAAATAGTTTGCCCAAGGCCCCGCACACTGTAAATGTGCCCCTGACTGTTGCCTCATTAAGTGAAGCAATTAATCCGTCACTATACACATTAAACAACATAGGGGAGAGCAAGGGGCCTTGTCTCACCACGCAAGAGGAACCAAAACATTCGGATAGTACATTGCCCCACCTAACGGTAAAAGATTGGTGGGAATACAAAAATTCCAATAAATTTAATATGTACATGGGAACCTTCCTGTCTTCTAGTTTTTTAAATAAAATGTTGTGGTTCACTCCATCATATGCCTTACTTATATCTAGGAAACAGCTATAAATAGTTGAATTACTGTCAATGTATTTAGATATTGTTTCTTTAAGTACATAGATACACAGGTCAGTTGAGTGGGACCTTTTAAAATCAAACTGATTAGATGTCCATAGATAATCATTTAATCGGAGTAACAATAGTTTTTCTAGTAGTTTCGAGAAGCAGGATGCGACAGCAATAGGCCTGTAATTATTGCTGGACAGAATGTCTCCATACTTATTTTTGACTAGGGGCAAGATATATACCCTCATGAACTCTGCAGGGATATGGATATGAGCAAGCATGGCTGATAAGAGCAATGATATATGCAGACATACTACGTCATTGGCATATTTTAACTACTCATTCGACAGGTCATCTACCCATGACGCAGAACCAGTCTTTAACTCTTTAATTAACCTCTTTACTTCAGGAACTGATATCAAAGTATTTTCCCTTGTCCCTCCCACAGTCGTTTCGCTGCAATCTATCTTAAGATTATCCCTACTCACACTGTTAAGACTGTTAAAGTAGTGGTTTTTCCACAGCTTTGCAATTTCATCCTCCTCCGACCCCATCGATTGTCGGGGGGGGGGGAGGATACTTTTGACACCCGTTTGATTCTTAACAAATTTCCAAAATTTTTTATTATCGTTATTTATGCGAGCATCACAGGCTTCTGATGCTCGAATAGACTTCTTCCTGTTTACATCGCCTTATGGCCGCTTTATACTGACCCCTACTTCTCCACATATTCATGTATACTGGTCCTAATCTGGATCTACCATGAATGCACCACAAATCATAGGCGTCTTTCGATTTCGATTTATATATATATATATATATATATATATATATATTAATGTAAAGAACGACGCTTGTAAGAAGAACGTTCCGCACAAGATGAGGAGGGAGAACGAACAAATGAAAAATGAGGTAACCACCCGGGAATCGAACCCGGGATCTTCCGATTGCCGGTCAGATATGCTATCCACTACACCATGGGCCTCGATTAATCAGAAGTCGTAATTCTCCTACATACGAGCAGAAACCAATGCCCTGAGGGGGCACCTCCCGCATGCCGCACATATACATTTTAACTGCAAACAACACACAGTATAATTAATGTAAAGAACGACGCTTGTATAGAAGAACGTTCCGCACAAGATGAGGAGGGAGAACGAACAAATGAAAAATGAGGTAACCACCCGGGAATCGAACCCGGGATCTTCCGATTGCCGGTCAGATATGCTATCCACTACACCATGGGCCTCGATTAATCAGAAGTCGTAATTCTCCTACATACGAGCAGAAACCAATGCTCTGAGGGGGCACCTCCCCTCATGCCGCACATATATACATTTTAACTGCAAACAACACACAGTATAATTAATGTAAAGAACGACGCTTGTATAGAAGAACGTTCCGCACAAGATGAGGAGGGAGAATGAACAAATAAAAAATGAGGTAACCACCCGGGAATCGAATCCGGGATCTTCCGATTGCCGGTCAGATATGCTATCCACTACACCATGGGCCTCGATTAATCAGAAGTCGTAATTCTCCTACATACGTTCTTCTACACAAGCGTCGTTCTTTACAGTAATTATACTGTGTGTTGTTTGCAGTTAAAATGTATATATGTGCGGCATGCGGGAGGTGCCCCCTCAGGGCATTGGTTTCTGCTCGTATGTAGGAGAATTACGACTTCTGATTAATCGAGGCCCATGGTGTAGTGGATAGCATATCTGACCGGTAATCGGAAGATCCCGGGTTCGATTCCCGGGTGGTTACCACATTTTTCATTTGTTCGTTCTCCCTCCTCATCTTGTGCGGAACGTTCTTCTATACAAGCGTCGTGCTTCATATTAATTATACTATGTATTGTTTGCAGTTAAAATATATATATATATATATATATATATATATATATATATAATATATATGTCATGATTCAGTTATGATTAAATAACATAAAATTCATGAATAAGAAGTAATTCATTTGGAATAAACAAACGAACTAATAGTTGAAAATACAGTATATATATATATATATATATATATATATATATATATATATACATATATATATATATATATATTATATATATATGTTACGCCCAATCGTCGAAATCGTTCAGTGAGCGAAAAAAACAGCCACAACGCGTTGTGGATGCACCTAAGTGATCACACACCGATGTTAGATATTTTTTCGCTTCATGGCCGTTCTCAAACAACCGCAACGCGTTGTGGACGATTCAGATATGACCACAACGCGTTGTGGACGATTTGAAATGACCACACACCGATGTCTTTCATCAAACTCTATTTAAACGCGACGTATATTGAAATGATATAAACACTACGTATATTTATCGACGTATTCACCGATTAAAAAGCAAAGTTAAGCAGATATGCTAGAAAAAAGATAAAATCCTTTAAAAAATGATTATCAATAATTTTCCCCGAGGTTTCGATTAATTTTAAGCAACTTTAGAATGAGACGTAAATGTAAAAATTAACCAACTGGTTAGGTTAATTGAATGCCCGGTTAGGTCAACTGAGTGCCCGGTTAGGTTAACTGAATGTCCGGTTAGGTTAATTGTACGCCCGTGACGATTGGTTAAGTTAAGCCGTGATAGTTTCGTTAGTTTTAACGAAAATATCACGACTTAACCTAACCAATCGTCAAGGGCGTACAGTTAACCTAATCGGGCATTCAATTAACCTAACCGGGCATGCAATAATTTTCAAATCGTCCACAACGCGTTGTGGTCATATCCCAATCGTTCACAACGCGTTGTGGTTGTTTGAGAACGGCCATGAAGCGAAAAAATATCTAACCTCAGTGTGTGGTCACTTAGGTGCATCCACAACGCGTTGTGGCTGTTGTTTCCGCTCACTGAGCGATTTCGATGTTTGCGTGTAACATATATATATATATATATATATATATATATATACAGGGTGTCCCATAAGTCCGGCATCATAGGAGAAATTCATATTTTTCTATTTCTACAAACCATAATTCATATTTTTCTCTTTCTACAGGCCATAATGTCTGTGAGCAAGGAAGAACGAATCCAGATAATTCTACTCATAGATTTTTATCTCTGGGGCCACTTGAAAGCGCTGGTATACGCAGAGAAAATTAGGAGTGTTGAACATTTGCGGCAGCGCATTATTGGGGCATGTAACACCATTACTCCTGACATCATTCACCGTGTGCTTGCTGACTGGGTATCACGTCTGAATTTGTGTATTGAAAACAATGGTGGACATATTGAACACGTTCTGTAAATAAAAGCTTTTGTTTTGCCTTTTTTTAATATTTTTCCTATGATGCCGGACTTATGGGACACCCTGTATATATATATATATATTAGGGTTGTTCTTATTTTGCGACTTTTTAATTGTTGCGACTGCGCCCTCGGATATTGTGCGGATAGCCATAAAAACAAATCATGTGAAGTTTGAGAGCAATCGAATAATTTTTATAACTTCCTCCGGGCATTTTTGTATTCTCCTCCCTGTGAACTCAGTGAACTTTTGGGTTGCTTCTTTGATTGCTGCGCCTCCTAATGCGTTCGGTTTTAGTAAATAATATTACGCAGTAACTCAGTTATTGCCATCCTAGCGTCGGAGTCGGTTGTGCAGATATTTTAGTTTCGTCATGCCTTATAGGCAGTGATGGGCATCGATACATGAAAATCGCTAAAGCGATACCGATACATCGATACATGAAGAACGTCTTAGGCGATACCGATACGCCGATACTTTCTAGATGTCTTAAGCGATACCGATACCGATACATGCATCGCCGATACATGTATCGCCGGTACATTTTTATAATTATTCATTTAATATGTAGGTATTAGATATTATTGTTTATACTAGTAATTTGTACTCACTGTAAGTAAAATCAACGACATTTTAATGGGTTTTATAGATGTAAATAAAAACAATTGCTTTATTTAATGAAAGTATGTTTTAATTTTGTAGGATACATGAATGACTGAAAATATTACACTAACAATTAAAAGTAATTACTATTACCCTTCAAAAATACCAGCTGGCTAAACATCTGGTCAGACAGTCTATTCCTTTTTGGAGCGTGAATGTGACCAGCCAAAGTAAACAACCGTTCTACAGGAGCAGAGGATGGTAGTGGTGTGTTATACTTCAGGAAGACCCGTAGAATTCCTGGGTACTGCCTCAGAGATTGAAGAGAATGACTTCCGTCACCCAGATACTATATTATGAGCGTTTCTATATTATGGTTAATTAATCTCAATAACACAAGTACAAACGTGTTTAAACGTTGCGCCGTACTGTGACGTGACCAGTAGAGTAGTACTGTCATTAAATAAATATTTAATAATATTATTATTTATGATATTCATAAATATAACTCAGTAGTGTCATATTATAACATCTATTTAAATATTTAAAAATTCTTATTAATGTATCGATGTATCGAAGTATCGATTGTTTTTGATACATTTAAGAAAATTGACCTTAGCGATACCGATAAATCGATACTTTTGTCAAGTAGCTAAAGCGATAGCGATACAAAAGTATCGATCGATACGTATCGGCGATACATGTATCTAGATACTGCCCATCACTGCTTATAGGCCTAGAAGCCAAGCCTCCAAGGTATTGATTTCTCAAATAAATTGTGGAAAAGTAAACTTGTAGATGACAATGTTAGGTTGCTAGCGAGGGAATCATATTTTAATTTTATATCATTTAATTTTAATTCATTATTTAAATCTATATCATTAATTTATATTAATCATTATATTTCATGTTATAAGGTGTCTATTTTTATAATAAGTTTTAACACTTTTTCTTTCACAGACTTGAAATCATGTAGTCGACTGCAACTGTTAAGCGTACGACGCGAAAGTCAACCAAGATGTTTCTGGTAGGCCACCCATCTGAGTCCCTGACCGGTTCAAAGCTGCCGTCGAAAGGAGAGGTCCTGTGCCGCTTCTTCCATGTGCACATCAACTGCAAACAGACAATACCGAAGGCGGCTGATATCGTCATCAACGAAGTTGGGAGTTTTGGGAAATCGCCCGGATCCCGACCTCCGTTCATCATCGTTGCGCCCAGAAGCTCATCAAGTTGAACGAGGAGTGGAAGAATCTGATGCGCAAGAAAACGCAGGCGACCACGCCGTTCCTCGTGAACAAGCGGAACGCCTGGACGCGCGGTCTCAACAATCTATTCGACATCGCCCACGGGAACGCGCTGAAGATGCTCGTCATTCAGGAGAACAAGGCGTTTCTCCTGGCCCAGCGCGAGTACGGTCGGCGTGGGCGATGCTCGGCGTCGACCGCCTCCTCGTCGAGTGTGAGGAGCGACAGGCGCATCGCATCGCAGAGGATCGTGTGCGCCAGGAGAAGGAGGCAGAACGGAAGCGCGCTGAGGTGGAAGTGACCAAACTCAAACTGGACTCCAGCTCCAGCGAGGACAGCCCACGGCGCCCTCAACAAAGCAACGACGCCCACGCCCAGCCGTCGACATCCAGCGCCGCCAGCCCGCCGCGCCGAAACGCCGCGGGCGACAGCAGGTCATCACACCGAAGGTGGCCGCTGCGCTCGACCGCGCGCACATCACAGCCAACAAGGCGGTCCACGTCGTGGCGGCGATTGCCGAGTCTTGGGCACAATGTTGCGGAACTCACCGTCAACCGGTCGTCGTTCTACCACTCGCGCATCAAACATCGCAAGGAAGCGCGGGAGGCGCGGACAACGTCAAACGGCTGCCCGTCTTTGTCTCCGGCGGAGTCGCCAAGCTCCTCGCTGTCCCAAAGCTCGCCACAGGCACTGGTCAAGCAATGGCGGACGCTGTCGTCGAGGCGTTGGAGGACTGGGGCATCGCAAACCGCGTCGCCGGCCTGAACTTCGATACGATGGCGTCCAACACCGGCGCGCGAACGGGCGCCTGCGTGCTCATCGAACAGAAGCTGGGCAAGGATCTGCTGAACCTTACCTGCCGCCACCACATGCTCGAACTCGCCGCCGCCAAGGCGTTCGGCGAGTGTCTCCGCGCCTCCTCCGGTCCCAACGTCCAGCTCTTCAAGCTATTCAAGGAACGGTGGGATTCCATCAACACCAAGCGCCACCTGGTCATCGACGACGAGGAGGCAACGGCGGCCCTCATGGACGCGCGCGACGACCCCATCGCCCGCTACCATTTCCACCTCTCCCAACAGCAGCCGCGCGATAACTACCGCAAGCTCTTGGAGCTGTCCATTATCGTCCTCGGCGGCGTGCCCACGCGCGGCATCCGGTTCATGCGCCCAAGCACCATCCACCACTCGCGCTGGATGGCGAAGGCCATTTATTGCCTCAAGATGTTCCTGTTTCGCGAACAGTTGGTCCTCACCGGGAGCGGACCGGTCTCAGGCGATTCATCAACTTCGCCCTTGCCCTCTACGTCCCGGCCTGGTTCACTTCACCGAACCCCGCCGCCGCCCCGGCGAACGACCTTGCCCTCCTCCAGGACCTCGTCGGCTACGAGGACAAGGCGCTCGCCAAGGTTCTGGCCAACGGCTTCGCGCGCCGGCACCTGTGGTATCTGCGCGAGCCACTCGTGTCGCTCGCTTTCTTCGACGACAACACATCTGCGGAGACTAACAGGATGATGGTGAAGGCGCTCGAGGAGCAGGAGGGCTCAGACAGCCCCGCGAAGCGCGTCGTCGTCGAACCGAAGCCGGCTGTGGTGAACGGCAAGACCCTAGCGGATTTCGTCACCCAGTCATCGAGGCTCTTGTTCCACGTGCTAGTCATCGACGGCGCCTTCCTGTCCTCCGACCCAGCGGAGTGGCCCAGTGACCCAAGGTATGCCGTCGCCGCGCGGACGGTGGCGAATCTCCGCGTCACTAATGACTTCGCCGAGCGCGGCGTCGCTATGATGTAAGACTATAACCTGGCACTGACAAAGGACGAGGACCAGTGTCAGTTCCTCCTCCAGGTCGTCGAGGCGCACCGCCAGCGCTACCCTGACGCCCGCAAGTCCACGTCCACCGTGACTTCTGCAAACTAGGCAACAATGAGTGGGAGATGGGCGCCCATGAGACCCCCCCCCCATTGAGGGGCTAATACTCGAGTAGAGGGGGACCTAGTATACAATTCAACTACAAAGTACTGACATGCCGAAGATATCAGTTCCATCCGATGGCATTCCGCAACGACAATTTTCAAAAAACGTACAACACTATCCTATGATTCACCCGGGGGAGAATACAAAAGTACCCGGGGTAAGTAGTAAAAATTATGCGATCGCCCTCAAACTTTACAGGATTAGTTTTTATAGCTATTCGCACAATATCAGAGGGTGCATTAATAAAAATCGCAAAATTTTAAACTTAAGCCAAAATAAGAACAACCCATATATATATATATATATATATGCGCCTCGGTGGTGTAGTGGTTAGCGTCGCTGACTACGAATCCATCGGCCCCGGGCTCGAGACCCGACGGCAGCCGGCGCGCAGCAAAACCCAGCTGCTCATCCTTCCACACAATAAAAAAAGTGGTTGGTAGATAAATGGGTACCCTAGGTGGCCTAGTGGTTAAGACGCTGGGCTGCTGATGGGGCGTGGTTCGGATTCCACGTTAAACTGTAGATCTAAGGTGGAGTGAAAAGCTTGACCTTCATCAGAATGAACAATTCGGGCGGAAGCTAACCAAACCAAAGGTTATATATAAGGTTGTAACATATATTCTGCTCGATTTTTTAGTTCATTCAGAACACAAATTAAAGGACTTATAAGGACAAATTTGCCCGAATTTTTAGTTTATTCACAACAAAAATTAAATGACATAATGACAAATTAATCATCAATATAATTCCCTTCTTTTTCTATAACCTCCTCCCACTTGTAGAAAAAAAAATTTTATGCCACGTTCGAAGAAATCCCTTGGTTTCGAGTTAAAAAAAGCGATCACTTCGTTTTCGATAGCTTCCCTGGATTGCAACTTTTGTCCATCTAGGTGGTGTTGCAGACTTCTGAATAAATGGTACTCTGAAGGTGCGATGTCCGGAGAATAAGGTGGATGAGGCATTTTTTCCCAACCAAATGCCTCCAATTGGGCAGTGGTGATTCGAGCAGTGTGAGGGTGCGCGTTATCCTGGTGGAATCGAACACCTCTGCGATTAATTAATGCAGGGCGTTTTTCTTGTAATGCCATCTTCAATCGTTGGAGTTATTGCCAGTAGACTTCAGCTGTGATTGTTTGGTTGTCTGGCAGAAGCTCAAAGTGAATAATTCCTTGCATATCCCACCAAACGCATCGCAAAATTTATGGAAATGATGTTGTGAGCGAATGGATGTGTAGATGGTTTGAGAAGTTCAGGAATGGAGACTTCAGTCTGAAAGATTATTATCGAACAAGACGACGAAATGAGTTAGATAAAGAGTTGCTGAAAGCAACAGTGGAGGAAAATCCAACGGTAACTGTAAGAGAACTTGGCCTGCAACTCGGCGTTAGCCATATGACCATTCATCGTCATTTGAAGCTGTCAGGAAAAGTAGTGAAGGTTGGAAAATGGGTTCCGCATGATTTGTCACAAGCGAATCATGCGGAACCAATTTTCCAACCTTCACTACTTTTCCTAACAGCTTCAAATGACGATGAATGGTCATATGGCTAACGCCAAGTTGCAGGCCAAGTTCTCTTACAGTTACCGTTGGGTTTTCCTCCACTTTTGCTTTCAGCAACTCTTTATCTAACTCATTTCGTCCTCTTGTTTGTTAATAATCTTTCAGACTGAAGTCTCCGTTCCTGAACTTCTCAAACCATCTCCTACACATCCATTCGCTCACATCATTATTTCCATAAACTCATACAGCATCACATCGAATATGCTCTTTCGTGGGCTCCATGTTTTTTTCAATTACTGTAATATCGTAGGGGTGGCGTTGTAACTGTATTAAAAGCACCAGAGAAAATATTCATTAGCCTAATCCTACACTAGCCTAAGCCTACATTAGTCTAAGTCATTCTGTATGATTCGGGATCGTGATAAAACCTGTGCGAACCTGTCGCCGCGTGTATTTTGCAAAATTTCTAAAACTATTTCACATTATTTTGAGGTTATTGTATTATCTATCATCCGTTTTCTAATCGAGCAGAATTTATGTTACAACCTGATATTGATATACAGTATATACAGTATATATATATATCTTAATTCATTATATAAATATGAAAGAAATGCAGTCACACTCATCATTATAGCTATAATGCAAATACAGTACAAAGAATTGATAGATGCGAGAAATGAGACATATAATCAGTGGCGGACCTACATTTTTGGGACCCTGAAGCTTGAACTGTTATGGGGGCCCCTTCGCAACCAGCAACAATAGGGCAACATCCAACAAGGTTCAAAGGGCCTTGCTGCCCTTGCAAGGACCTCGAGGCCCAAATGGAGAACGGGGTGGTGGGGTGGTGTCCTTGAAAATGGGCCATACAGTGAGCCCCTTCCCACCAGCAACGAGGTCTGGGTAACCGCGCGGTTAGGTATGCGCGGAAAAAGTTTTGGTTCATTCTCTAATAGAGAGGGAGAAGTTCATCAGAGGGGGCTCGTTAGGATAAAGAGGTGAAAATCTGATTTTTGGTGTTAAAATGCACAAGCGAGACAAGTGCAGCCTGAATTGAGAATTCAGATGTCTTTTTATGGTTCCGATTGGCTCTAGCCTAAGGGCTGAGCTATAGAACTATTAAGCCGTGCAATCACGAAGGATTCGAGGATCCAGCTGCCAAAATGTAGACTATGAATAGATTCTGGCGAGCTCAGCGAGCCCATACAGCTGGGGGTTCGGGCGCTGCAAGCCCCCGAGAAAATTTTGAAATTTGACCAATTACAGGGGCATTTTGAGGCCATATGAAATGGGTATTAGACAGTGGTGGGCACCGTTAACCAAAAAGTTAACTTCGTTAACCGCTAATCCGTTAACCAAAAAGTTAACTTCGTTAACCGTTAATCCGTTAATTCGTTAAACATGTAACGGAAGTTACCGATAAACCGTTAACGTTAACTTTTATTATAAAAAAAATGAAAAACACAATATATATATAATTTAATTTTCCCTCTTCTTCTCGTTCTCGTTCTTCACAGCAGAGATACTAAAGAGTAAACAGCCTCTGGCGCCACACGCTCACATTTACTTCTCAACGCCATCTATTATCTCATAAAGAAACTAATTCACATTGGGACTTGAAAGTACCGGCAGGATCAACCGGGTATAAAAATAATTATGGAGATTTTAAAGATGTGGTACCTAGAAGTACCGCCAGGACATAAAGGGTTAAGGTGAAAACGCTCCCATTGTAAGACATCAATTGACTTAATTTATGTCATCAAAGTGACATGAGAATTGAAATCTTACCTGATCAGTTTTATGGTTCTTGAAATGTATCAAGGAGACTACTAATAAAGTACTCACAGCCATATTATAAATATACATGACTTACTTGACAACGATTATTTTTAAATATTCACTAGCACAAACATGTTGCGCAAGAGACAGACTGCAAATGAAACGAATGTATTTATTTGTTGTAATTGTTACATATATTATTGAAAGTGCCTTAAAATGCTCGTGATATTTCTTGAAAGAAGTTGAAACATTCAACTCAAATGGCAAATCTTTCCGCCTGATTTTACAGTCGACCATGTTTTGCTCAAACCAATGCCATAAATAACTATCATATTTGGTAAGACACAAATTGTGGCAACGGAAACAAATATATCGCCTGATTTTGCACTGCGGAAATGGAAATTCGTTCATCACTATTAACAGTGGCGGATTAATTGCGCACCTGCTCAGCACTGAAAATAATAGAAACTTCTAAACGTTTATTTATGAATTTTTTGGGTTAACGGACTTGAGTTAACGGAAGTTAAATGTAACGGAAGTTAATTAGTCCGATAATGATTTTCAAAGTTAACTTAAAAGTTAAATCGTTAACGAAAAAGTTAACTTCGTTAATTAACGATTAACGGATTAACGGTTTGTGCCCAGCTTTGGTATTAGAGCATATTCTAAGGTCAATATTAAGTACTTCAACCCATTGGCTTATGATTCTATCACTAAAATAGCCTTATTTTAATAACAAACACTTAAAAAAACTCCATCGATTTTGTTGAAAAATTCACTCATTAAAAAAAAAGTTGCTTCAGGGCCCCTCCTGGATTAGGGGCCCTGAAGCTTAAGCTTCATTAGTTTCATAGTAGATCCGCCACAGCATATAATACAGTATAATAGAAAGAATAAATAATACAATAATGTAAAATGAATCCTAAATTTTCATCAGTATTCCATTATTAAAAGAGATTTCAGCTTTTTGAATGAATTTCCATTAGAAATTATTTCTAATTTCAGTCCAACAGAAATAAATGATTTTTAGGATGAAGACAATCTAGACTGAGAAATAACATGCTTTGATCTACTTCTTGTCTGGTAGTGGTATGAGTGAATTTCTTGAGTTACAAAATATTTATTTACCAACTTAAGTTAATAATTTTGTTCATACATCAGTAAATGAAAATAAAATGTGCCACTTTGATTACATCTTCAATCTTTAATAATTTTAGTACCTTAAAGAATGCACTTGACTGATCATAAAAATCTGCACAAGATAATACCTTATTGCTCATTTTTGGATGACAAAGATACTGTTTAAAGAATTGTTAGCGGGATTTTCCCACGCAAGGATGCAGCGCAATATATAAGGAAGAACAAGAGCATGATGCAGAGTTAATAAATCTATTGAGGACTACATGTCTAAGTTTAAACATTATAGCAGTGCTGCTTGAACGAAGAAATTTCGTTACAGTATATTATTAAGATACACATTTCATTTATTAATAGAAATCATGAAATTTATTTTACCGGTGTATAGAAAGAGTTTATTACAGATCAACCATTTTATAACTCTAGTAGTATGGGCGCAAAGTGCCAGAGTGGGAGGAGGGGGTAGGAGTGGCATTGGGAATGAGGTGTAGCAGTGACGGGAAAAGAGAGGATGACGCTCTCAGAAGTAAAAATTTAATCCCTTTTAATCCTCAGGGAACCCTTTAATCCGTTATTGGCTTTTTAGTTGCCCAAAAAAAGATAGAGCGAAATTTTACGTTAAAATGGAAATAAATAGAAAATAATATTAATGTACAGTATAATATAATAATAATAATAATAATAATAATAATAGAAAATAATATGACGTAATATTATGAAATTTAGCGGCTAACATTTATCTCAATGTTAAAAAAAATAAAATTTTTATAAATAGAAAACAGAATTCTTTCGTTTTGGGTGGCGGCAACTACTCCAAGAGCAGCCGCTGCGCCCGGGTGTGTTTGTTTGCTCCTTTTACGAAACTTCAATGCTACTACTACTACTAATAATAATAATAATAATAATAATAATGATAATAATATGAAATTTAGAGACCACCATTTATCTGAATGTTAAGAATATTCAAAGTTTTTATACAGAAAAAATGTGAAGTTTAGAGGCCACCCAACACCTCACGCCCGCTGTCAGTGTGTCTTAATCTCACACCCATAGCTCTTCTTAAGCCACCAACTACCCACATATGCTTCCAGGCCTACTCTAGTACTTTGCGTTTATTATAACTTATTTAAAAAATAGATTACTTACGCAGTAGAGTTCTGAAAAACTTTTAAAGCCGAATAAACGAAGTTAAATTAGCACATCAAATAAATGTATATGCACAGTTTAAAATAGGGTTTAAGTACTAGGGCCACTCAATATATTTTGCCCCACCCTTTTTTCCTGGCTAAATAATTGGCCATGGGGCTGAGAGGTTTTATAGGCCGTAAGTTTGAATTTCTGCGCTTCACAACCCGATTTTTCCAGTTTGAACCTCCCCTCCTTGTACAAAACCGCCTTTAAACACCCTTGTATAAAACCGATAGTTAACGCAGTTTCGAAAATGGCGTCTGACAGTGATGTGCGTCTAAACAGAGAGCTGTTATCGAGTTCTTAACCGCAGAGAAGGAAACAGTTGGAAATATTCACAAACGTCTACAAAACGTTTACGGAGATGCTGTTGTTGATCGAAACACAGTTGGACGCTGGTCTAAACGTGTGAGATCATCGGAAAGAGGGAGAGCCAGCCTCGATGATGAGCCACGCAGCGGTCGCCCGGCATCGGCGGTGACATCTCACACTGTACAACGTGCTAACAGCATCATTCAATCAAATCGGCGCGTCACATACGAGGAGCTATCACTGGAGCTAGGAATTAGGGAAGGAAGTGTGAATACGATAATTCAGCAACTGGGATACTCAAAAGTGTGTTCACGGTTTGTTCCTCGCGAACTAACTGAAGATCACAAAGCCCAAAGAAAAGAAATTGCTTCTGAGTCGTTGGTTCGATACGAGACAGAAGGGGATGACTTCCTTTCACGAATTGTGAATGGGGATAAGACGTGGGTACACCACTTTGAACCTGAACCAAAACGCCAATGCATAGAGTGGCATCACGCAGACTCCCCACGCAAGAAAACGTTGAAAATGGCTCCCTCTGCACGAAAGGTTATGGCCACCATCTTCTGGGACATGAAAGGGGTGATTCTGGTGGACATTATGAAGAAAAGACAAACAATCAACTCAGACTCATATCAGTGAACTACTCGCTGAACTCTACTCTTTTATCATGATCACCCTCGTTAAGAGCGTGCAAAAGCATAGGTATATATATATAGTTTCCACTTTAATTCCTTTAAAATACAATGAGCGCTAAGTTGACTGAACCCTGATTCACGTGCTCAGGGCTTTATTGAAATTTTTGGAGAACGCTGGTATGCCGTTATTAGTTTTCACATTTTCTTCACTTCGCGCTATTCGTTTTTCCCGCACTTGATTTTCTTAACATTTTGAACAGTTCCATTTCTTTAAATTTATCACGTATGCGACTAATTGTTGTACGAGTGGGAACTGTTGTTCCATACTCTCGTATCCAGACACGCCGCACTTCCTTTGCATTTTCATACTTCCAGTACCACTTCAAGATGTTCTCCATCTGTTCGAAAGTCAGCCGTGTATCCGCCATGTTATAGATGACTTAATCTATGCAACTCCTAAAGCAAAACAGTTGTAATATTTTTTAAATTTTTAAATAATATTTCATACTAGTAAATACACCATCATTACACCATAGATGCATTTAGTATCCAAAATTAATAATTTCAAAATGTGTTTACATTATTTTGAATCACCCTATACAGTATCTACTATATAAAAGCAAGTTGTGTGTGATTCTGTCTCTGAGTCTATCTGTCCGTGAACTTTTGGGTCTCTGAAAAGAGCTGAATTAGTTGGTTGGTTGGTTTTTAAAAATAGGGTAATATTGGAAGAAAAAAAAAGTTGAGGGAATTATTTTGGATTTGGTCAGGTTAGGTTGGTTAACAATGGCCAGTAATTGAGGGGGTGGGGCCTGCGGTCCCTCAATTACTGTCGGTTCAATTATTTGGTCAGTAAAACTATAGAAAAAATACATAAACCTAGAGTTGTAATTACTGATCCCGAAGGCCCCAGCACCGCAATAAAACTATAGAAAAGAACGCAGCCATGAAAATCTTGAGCTTCACATTGTGTCAAGATTTGTGAAGCTTAAGATTTTCATAACTATAGTTTTTATTGACCAAATAATTGAACCCCCAGTAATTGGGGCCCTTCACCATGTGAAGCTTAAGATTTTCATGGCTGCTTCCTTTTCTATAGCTTTATTAACTAAATAATTGAACCCCCAGTAATTGGGTGGGACCCGCAGGCCACCCAATTCCTGGGGGTTCAATTACTTGGTCAACAAAACTCTAGAAAAGAATGCAGCCATGAAAATCTTAAGCTTCAAATTTAATACAATCAACCCACCCCAAGCAAGTGTTGGGCATAAATTAGTTTACTACTGTTTTTTTTCTTTATTTCTATTTCAAATAGAAATGGCTTTACAAAACTAAAATTACTCCCAGAAAAAACAAAAATACTAAAAACAACTTGATTATCTAAATTTATTATTCTAGCATATAAGCCTAGTAGCGCGGACAAAAACAGCTAGTACTGTATATAATCTTTTGCTTAAAATTATACCTTTCGACAGGGGTGTTTGTGCTTCAGGGAGTACGTACCTGTAGGGATGGAAGAGGGTATTGCCTGCTTGGACGCTCTTGTACTGTAGACAAAGACTTTGCACCAGATGATCAACAAGGTCATTGTAAAGATCTTGCCAAGTCTTTCACGTCGAAGCTCCCCTTCACCTGTTGCAAGTGAGGACGCAAAATTTTAGAAACTTTATAAATCTAAATGTCAAGCCATTAGTTTATTATTTACTTGTAGCTGCAGTTCTTCAACTTCTTTAAGAAGAAAACAAATAAGGTGCAGTATGTAATGCAGTACCTGCTCCGACACTGAGGGCCCACTTTGGTTTCATTTTCACTGCTGTGGTGTTTGTGTATTTTATTTTATTTTTACTTTAGACACAATTTCAATTTCAGATACGTGAATGACACTTCTGAAAGAGAGGATGTCTATGAGACCACAATCTCAACCTTTACACTAATGGACGAGAAGTTCCAGATTTTGGATCAAAATCCCATTTCACTGGAGGTGAGAGAGAGAGAGAGCCAAAAAATTAAGAGAAAAAGGATAGTATATATCCTATATACTATTGAGCTAAAATGTGTCTGTGTGTCTGTCCGCTTTTTTCGGAACCGTGCACAGGCTACCGGCCCGGGGATAGTGGGGGAGTGGGTGGGGTAATGGGGGAGAGGGGTAGGGGTAATGGTGGAGTGGGAGTATGTCCGAGCCAGTTTGCTCGAATTTTTTTATTTCTTTTGATTTGACCTCCACCAAGCCAAAGCATCATCTTCTTGTCCAGTCCTTTTCTCTTTGTGATATTTCTCGATCATGTAAGTTATTACATAGTGCATCTATCCATCCAGTCCAAGTAGCAATTCTAGACATGTCGCAATAAGTTATTACATAGTGCATCTATCCATCCAGTCCAAGTGGCAATTCTAGAAATGTCGCAATTAGGGCGTAACAAACTTTAATTTTTTGCACCCTTGAGTGAAGGTATGAGGCATGACAGGAACAGCATTTGGCGACGTTTATAGCATTTATAGCCATTACACTAGCATTTCTAGCATTTGGTTGCCCTAGTAAGAAGATATCCTCAAACAACCGCAATAACCGCACTAATAAATGCGGTTGCGGAGCTGAGACTATGTGCGGTTGCGGTTGCGGACAACCGCTACATCACTAATATATACATACTAGCTGTTATGACCAGCAGTTACTTGGTGTGGGCTGATTGTATTAAATTTTAATTATTCAAATTCTTTTTTTTACTTTTCGTCTTATCCCCCAGTAATTGGGGACCTGCGTCCCCCAGTTACTGTCGGTTCAATTATTTGGTCAATAAAAACTATAGAAAAGAACGCAGCCATAAAAATCTTAAGCTTTACAAATCTTGACACAATGTGAAGCTCAAGATTTTCATGGCTGCGTTCTTTTCTCTACTTTTATTGACCAAATAATTGAACCCCCAGTAATTAGGGAGCCTACGGTCCCCCAATTACTGGGGGGGGTTCAATTATTTGGTCACTAAAACTATGGTCATGAAAATCTTAAGCTTCACAAATCTAGACATAATGTGAAGCTTAAGATTTTCATGGCTGCGTTCTTTTCTATAGTTTTATTGCGGTGCTGGGGCCTTCGAGCTCAGTAATTACAACTCACTCTAGGTATATGCAGGGCCTATCAGAGGGGGCTAGGAGGGCCATTTGGCCTGGGCCTAAAGCTTAAGGGGGGGCCTCACATTTAGAAACTTTCAGGTTTGAATATAATGTTTTGCAGTGAAAATAATAATTGGGTTTAGGTATGGGCCTCAAAAGTTGGAAGTGGCCCGGGCCTCTCTGGACCTCTGAGAGAGCCTGGGTATATGTATTCTTTTCTATAGTTTTATTGACCAAATAATTGAACCAACAGTAATTGGAGGACCGCAGGCCCCCCAATTACTTGGGGTTCAATTATTTGGACAATGAAACATCGAACCATAAAAAGCACTCCTCAGAATGTTTTTTATAGTTCCATGTTGAAGTTTGATATTCGAAAAACGTTCCGTCAATTCCTTCTTTTTTCTCTCTCTCTACCCATGTTATTAAAAAATTCAGCTTTTTTTTAAACTCAAGAGTTCACGGACATACAGACACACACACAACTCGATTTTATATATATATATATATATATATATATATATATATATATATATATATAGATATATATATTATATATTTTTTTTTTTTTTTCTATCATATAAAAGCAAACTGCGTGTCTTTCTGTCTGTCCGGCGGTGTCTGTCCGTCTGTCCGTCTAAATGTTTCTTGTCAACTTTTGGGTCTCGAAAAATAGCTGCATTGGTTGTTTGGTTTTTAAAAATAGGATAATATAACTATAGAAAACAACGTAGCCATGAAAATCTTGAGCTTCACATTGTGTCAAAATTTGTGAAGCTTAAGATTTTCATGACTATAGTTTTATTAATCAAATAATTGAACCGACAGTAATTGGGGGACGCAGGTCCCCCAGTTACTGGGGGTTCAATTATTTTGTCAATAAGACTATAGAAAAGAACGGAGCTATGAAAATCTTATTAAAATTGTTGCGGGGATATAACGGAAAAGTACTAATAAAACTATAGTAATGAAAATCTTAAGCTTTACAAATCTTGTCACAATGTGAAACTCAAGATTTTCATGGCTGCGTTCTTTTCTATAGTTTTATTGAAGAAAAATAAAAAACGATTTGAATAATTAAAATTTAATACAATCAGCTCACCCCAAGTAAGTGCTGGGCATAAATTAGTGCTTGCTACTGGTTTTTTTTCTTTATTTCTATTTCTATTACAAATAGAACTGGCTTTACAAAACTAAAATTACTTCCAGAAAAAGCAAAAATACTAAAAACAACTTGATTATCTAGCATATAAGCCTAGGAGCGCGGGCAGAAACAGCTAGTCTACTATATAAAAGCAAGTTGTGTGGGATTCTGTCTGTGAGTCTGTCTGTTCGTGAACATTTGGGTATCTGAGAAGAGCTGAATTGGTTGGTTGGTTTATAAAAATAGGGTAATATTAGAAGAAAAAAAGTTGAGGGAATGATTTTGGATTTGGTCAGGTTAGGTTGGTTAACAATGGACAGTAATTGGGGGGCCTGCGGTCCCCCAATTACTGTCGGTTCAATTATTTCGTCAATAAAACTATAGAAAAGAATACCAAAAACTTAAAGCTCGAGTAAAAACTTTCAACCAATCCGGATACATGGTGTCTACAGAGAGGACTGCCTTTTTATAGTAGAGGTAAAAATTATTGTATAGATAATATTATTATTCTGAGTGAGATTGTTGGTGTTGTTTAACCGATCAGCCCACCCTGATCGAGCAAACCGGCGGCACGCAGGTAACCGATCGCCCTTTCCTGAGTGGACCAGAGGTTCAGTGCACTAGTGTTGTTGTGTTGTATTCTATGTTTTGCTAGAGCAGTACAGTCTGTCATAATGTGTTCAACTGTTTGTGGTGTGTCCTGGCACAGGTGGCAGGTGTCGTCTGTGGAGTTGTCTAGTCTGTGTTTATATGTCTGTAAGTTGGGGTGAGGTCCATATCGGAATCGTGCTAAGTTAACTCGATCCGATCTGCTCAGGCTGATCTCTGACCTGTTAATGGGTGGCAGCTTCGCACCTAGGACCGCATTCGGACCGAGTCGTGTCAGTGTTTTGTTGGTTAGGTGTGTGTGTATGTGTTTTCTGTACTGTGTGATGTCTGTGGGGCGTGGTATGGAATGGAGTATTTGATTATAATATCTCTCTGGTGTTACCTTAATGGTGCGAGGTGTCGGTGCATGATTGTACATGTAGTGGCAAGAGTGTTGTGTGTTAATTGTCGCTGCTGCCATTAATTGTGTTCCCCTCATGTCTAAATGTTCCCTAACTTTCAGTATTTTTGTTTCTGTGTACAGGTGTTCTACTGGTGTTGTTTGAGTGCATCCTGTAATGATATGAAGTGCGTTGTTTTGCATTGTCTGTAAGGTGTTTATGTGTGTGTTTGAGATAATGGGTGCCCAGCATGGGCTAGCATAGTCCATACTGAGCGAATATATTGTTTGTATTAAGTGATGTTGTTTCCTGCTGGTGTCTAAAGTTTGTGCCTGTTAGTACCCTAAGCGTGTTAAGTCTTGACGTACATTTATTTTTAATATCCTGAATGTGGTTTGCAAAAGATATTGATGTGTTGTATGTGACCCCAAGTATTTTGGTCCTGTGAGTGTGTGGAATGTTGGTGTTGTTTAGTGTAAGCTGTGGAGTGTTCTTTTGTGTTGCTTGTAAACAAGGTGATGGTTGATTTTGTGGGCGCTACTTTGAGTCTATTGTGTGTGTGCCAGTCTTGTATACTGTTTATGTATGTTTGTAGGTTATTTGTAGCGGTGTCGATGTTGTTGTGGGTGGATGTTAGAGTGATGTCATCTGCATATGATGATAAGGTAAGCTTGTTATCTATGGGTGTTGGAATGTCATGCATGTATAAGTTGAACAGTGTTGGTGAGAGAACAGAGCCTTGAGGGACCACGTTCGGAAAAAACTTGTTTTTGGATGACTTGCCATTAAATGTGACATGTGAGTATCTTAGTATCTTCCTGAAAGATAGATGCTCAGCCACCTTTTGGTTTTATTGTGCATGTTTGTGTTGAGTATTTTGTTTATGAGAGGGAAGCGTGGGATAGCATCAAATGCTTTACTAATGTCTATTGTTGCTAATAGTGTACGTTGAGCTGGTCGTCTGGAGTTGATGCCATCCATGATGTGCTGCGTGAGGTTAGTGAGTAATGTGGTTGAGTGGTGAGGTCTGAATCCATGTTGAGTAGGCGATAGTGGTATGTGTGGGTTGGTGATTTGTAAGATTAGTCTTTCTGTTTCTTTGGAAGGTGTACGTAGTAAAGTAGTGGGTCTATAGGAAGCTGGTTCTGTTGGATTTTTGTTTGGTTTGAGTAGTGTAATAATTTTACCTTGTTTCCATTTGTCAGGAATAATACAGTGTTGGTATGAATATGTGCTGATATTTGTGAGAGCTAGTATTCCCTGTGGGCCCAAGTGTTTAAGGTGTATGTTAGGTATGTTGTCTGGTCCAGCAGCCTTCGAATTCTTAATGTTTTTGATGATCTTGGTGGTCTGGTCTGTATTGAATGGTGTAATGGTGGCGTCGAGTCTGTAGGTTTTCTTGTGTCTGGCTGTTTGTCTGTCTGCGTGTTTCTGGTTGTTGTCTCTGTTTAAGTAACTTATCTTTGCGTAGTGATTAAGTAGAATGTTAGCTTGTTGTGTATATGTTGGGATATTATTTTGGCTGCGACAGATAGCCGCGTGTGAGGTGTGAATGCCGCTGTTAGAGTGGGTAATGCTGTTTATAGTCTTGTATAACCTAAATGTTTCTGTTCGTTTTTCTTTGAGTTTGTTGTTTATTTCTGTGTTGAGCTGTTGCATCTGCTATTTTATGGCTTCTGTGTGTGGTGTTTGTGTGCTATGTTTGAGGTTGTTACGTTGCCTTATGAGGTGGGCTATTTCTCTAGTGTAATTTGGGTTGTATTTCCTAATGTTGCCCTTGGGTATGTATTTGTTTGCATTATTGATGATCTGATTAAATGTCTTCAGTGTTGTATTGATGTTTATGATGGGTGTGCTGTTTAATGTGGTGAATTGTTCTTCAGTCTGTATTTTGAACTGTTCCCAATCAGCTTTCTTGTAATTTCCGTAAGTGTGCCTAAGGCTGTTGGGGCAGAGTGTAGAACGTGTTGTAATGATGATGAGCAGGTGGTCTGATGACAGTTGCTTTTCTGTTCTCCAGTGTGTATGTCTTGCCAGTGAGGGGGAACAGAACGTTATGTCTGGGGAGGAGTTTGAGTATCCTGCTTGATGTGGTATGTGTGTATGTTCTTCTCTATTGTTAAGAATGAAGAGGCTGTTTAGTTGTGTGGCTATGTTGGCGCCTCTGGTGTTGCTTTGGTTGTGCAGGTACCAACTAGTGTCTTTAGCGTCGAAGTCTCCTCCTAAGATGACATTAGTGAGAGAGGCCAGATTGTGTAACTGTGGATTGTAATTGGCTGGCACCTGAGGTGAACTATCTGGTGGGATGTAAATGTTGATTAGTGAGAGAATCTGAGTGAGAGAATCCAGTATGCAACATTTGGCAAAATAAGGCGTGCTATTTTCTCTTTTTCTTTGAAAAATTTGCTGTCTTGAGCATCATTTTTATACTAAGTGCGCTGAAGAAAATAACTAAGTTCATTGCAGTCCGGAAGAAAGTAAGAAACCCTTTATTAAAATTATGAATAAAATAAATGTTAAAAATTTAATACCCCAAGCAAGTGCTGGGCATAACAGCTATTTTATATATATATATATATATATGTTGTAAAAATCGAAGGTGTATCATCATCAGAATATATATATATATATATATATACACACATTTCAACTGCAAAGAACACGCAGTATAAATAACGTAAAGAACGACGCTTGTATAGGAGAACATTCCGCGCAAGATGAAGAACGAACAAATGAAAAAATGAGGTAACCACCCGGGAATCGAACCCGGGATCTTCCGATTGCCGGTCAGATATGATAACCACTACACCATGGTCCTCACTCGATCAGAAGTCGTAATTCCTCTACATACGCGCAGAAACCAATGCCCCGAGGGGGGCACCTCCCGCATGCCGTATCTATATATACATTTCAACTGCAAAGAACACGCAGTATAAATAACGTAAAGAACGACGCTTGTATAGGAGAACATTCCGCGCAAGATGAGAAGAGAGAACGCACAAATGAAAAAATGAGGTAACCACCGGGAATCGAACCCGGGATCTTCCGATTGCCGGTCAGATATGATAACCACTACACCATGGTCCTCACTCGATCAGAAGTCGTAATTCCTCTACATACGCGCAGAAACCAATGCCCCGAGGGGGGCACCTCCCGCATGCCGTATCTATATATACATTTCAACTGCAAAGAACACGCAGTATAAATAACGTAAAGAACGACGCTTGTATAGGAGAACATTCCGCGCAAGATGAGAAGAGAGAACGAACAATTTGTTCGTTCTCTCTTCTCATCTTGCGCGGAATGTTCTCCTATACAAGCGTCGTTCTTTACGATATATATATATATATATATATATATATATATATATATATATATATATATATATATATATATATATATATTCTGATGATGATACACCTTCGATTTTACAACTTACTGTTATTCCCATATGTTTCATTTTATGTGCTATTATGTCATGATCACAGTTATCGAATGCGTTAGCAAAATCCATGTATATTACATTTTAGGTATCATTGCTCTCAAGTGCCTCTATGATGTTGTTGTAGTGCTCTATCAGTTATGATAGGCACGATGTTCCTGGTCAGAATCCCTGTTGGTTCTCATTGAATCTTTTTTGTCACCAAAAAGTCACATATTTTCTCCCTGACTATTCTTTCAAATATCTTGGTGAGATGTAATGTCAGTGACACCGGCTTTAGTTCTTTGCGTGAGACTTATCCCCCCTTTATACGGGGGCCACTCAATATATTTTGCCCCACCTTTTTTTTCTTTCCAAATTTCCTTGTAAGTTGCAGTAATTTTGTACACAAGTAGCTACATACCTTCTTTACAAGTTTTTATTTTTCCACATAGTCTCCATCCTTTTCTACGGCTTTCCTCCACCTTGAAACAAGGGCCTTTATTCCTTGCTGATAAAAGTCCGCTGGTTTCGCTGGAGCCACCTCTTAACCTCCTCAACAACCTCATCGTCACTCTGAAACTTTCTTCCACGAATAGCATCCTTCATTGGCCCAAACAAATGGAAGTCTGAAGGTGCCAGATCCGGGCTGTATGGGGGGGTGGGGTAACACAGTCAAGTGCAGTTTTGTGATGGCCTCTTTTGTTTGCAAATTGGTGTGTGGTCTTGCGTTATCGTGCAAAAGAAGGACGTCTTCCAGTTTTCTCTCCTGTCGAACTTGCTTTATACGTCTCTGGAGTCTCTGTAGGGTACAAATATATGCCTCTGAGTTGATTCTTTGTCCTTACTTCGTAATGTTCACTTTTTTGGTTTATACTCCATTTAGTAATTTTAATAGCTGTAAGTGGGGCTCCCACCCGAAGCCAAACACTTCAACTATAACTGAACTTGGTTTAGCGTTGATTTTGCCGCTAGGGTTACGTTCTTTTCTTTTCTCCAATGGTCCAGTTTATTGTGTCATACCGACGTATGTTTTTGTAGGGCCCATTGTCTGATGGAACAGCTGGGGTCCAGGGTCAATACCTTGATCTGGTGGGATCCCCCGCATTGATCCCTTTGGTGAAGAATCTTCTCTGGGACTGAGAAAAGTTGCACCATTGCTCACTTCACCCACCCTGGTGCGTAAGCGGGTTGAGGGGACCTTTTTATCCTGGGTGACGTCCTGCCAGTGTGTGAGCTTTCCTTAGTAGACATTACATCCAGTTCTTGTTTGTGGAAAGCTACATGCAGGTGGGAAGGGTTTCCCCCGCACCCGTCCCTTATTTTTATTCGCCATTTACGACACGCTGGGACCACGTGGGAAGTATTCTTTCAAATCCCCTATTCCCAGGGATGAACCAGAATCACCCCCTTCATGTCCCAGAAGATGGTGGCCATAACCTTTCCTGCAGAGGGAGCCATTTTTAACTTTTTCTTGCGTACGAATCTCCAGGTTGCAGTTGGAGGCGAAAGTTTGAGCGAAGAGTTCACAGCTTTATGAAATGAAGAGACAACACGAACGAGACCTCACGAACTCCCGATCAACAGCCCAGCGTCTTGGCCACTAGGCCACCTAGAGTACCACTTATCTTCAACCAGTTTTTTTTTGGAAGGATAAATAGCTGGGTAAGCTGCGCGCCGCCTGCTTTCGCCGGGAGTGAACCAGGGCCGGTGGATTCGTAATCAGCGATGCAAACCACTACTATAATTTCTATGTACTATATTTTTATATATTATTTTCTATTTATTTTTTCTATTTTACCCTATCTTTTTTTTGCCCATTAACGGATTAAATATCATACACATTATTGGCTCCCTTGGGGATTAAAAAGATTAAAAGGGATTCAAAAATTTCTTCGCAGAGTTCCACCCTCACCCCTCAGTGCCTCTGCCACCCATACCCCCTTTTGATATTTTTGCAACTACCCTACTCAACTAATTTTTCCCTTGCAATTTGCTGTTGACGGAATGAACTTTTGGAACAGGGTTATTTTTTATGTTACCATCTTTACAAGCCTTTGTACTTCCATATCAGGAAAGAATAATTGTTATGCTTAAGTAATACCTCATCTATACCTCCCGAATTGTGGAAACGTAGTTCGAGAAACAATGTGATGTCGAATTTTGGAATTTCTGGCAAAGGATTTAAATTATTTCAACAGAAAACATATGGAACAATACGGTGAACCTCTTCGAACCTTTGGAATAAAGGACACTCGCTCTTGCAATATGATAGCACAGTGTAGAAAGGATTTAGAAGACCTCAGTGTACTGCTCACTATAGCCATGGAATATGTTTTAAGCAGACTTTAAGTAGTTCCAAAAGGTAGTGGATTGACTCATTAATAATAATAACTGAAAGTATAATATTCTATAACATATGATCACTTTTTCTAAATAATAAAGTAGACATTTTTTCTTCGTTGATTTTCGTTCAAGGACATTTTCTTTTTTAGGTCTGGCGTCCTAACAATTTTTTACTTTAAATACTGGGAATATGTAAATAGAAGTCATATATGAGAAATGGCTTCCAAGCAATATATACAGTAAACAAAACCAGACGGTAAAAAGTAACTGAAGGTTCATTTACGAGCGACTGCGTACGCCTCATTTTCATATTTTCATACGATACTAATAATGATAACGTATTATGCTTTCTGCATGATAGGCAAAAGAGAATAATAATAATAAAAATATCAGTGAAGAGGGTTTTAATTGTAATTATTTAATAAGTACAATTATTAAATAATTACAATTAAAACCCTCTTCGCTGTAATTATTTAATAATTTTATAGCAAAACAAATGACTTTCAATTAGTAAAGTCTTAAAAATTTATAAAGTTTGCCTTTCATTTCTCTTCTTGCTCCTACTGAGAGGAGACACGCATTATTTAGTTTATTTTGTTAACTATTGTTACAAAACTTCGTTCATAGGTTTGTTACCTTTAAATAATTGTCAAACAATGGCCGATTAACAATAACATGATAGGTCAGGCACTTAAATAACATATATTTCGCGCATAAATTAATAAAATATTTGTTAACCCTTAAACTGCAACGTACATCATATGATGCATTAATAAATAGCTCTAAATTCTTAATATTGTTTCTTACGTAATTCTAGTTTCCATGAACCTAAAACTATAACAAATAAATTCATTCATAACTTTTCAGGGACTAAATTTAGACGACTTCTACGTATATTTGTTATACTCGCATTATGCTGCGTAAAATATTCCAGTAAAAGATTGCAGGTTAACATTTTTAAAAATGAGATCTTCACATCCAAACTGTTTTGTAAAATTTTGAAACCAGTAAATTGTTTGAATATGTGTAAATGTTTTCCAGAACATCCACGATACATCGATTCCAGAGGATGAAGACCCTTCGAATTTAATCGACATTATAGGGGTGGTGACGGACACCACTGGCATAATCGAGCTCGTGACTAGACCCTATCAGCCTCCCAGTATACCTAGTAGTACTACTGATTATCAGGGTATCACAAATGACTCTGTAACACCTACAACACCAAAACCGACAACTAATGAAGACGAGGTAAAAATATTGGTTTTATATATATATATATACAAGTAAAATCCATAAAGGTTAAAGGAAATAAAAACACTAAAAACATAATATAACATAACATTGATATTAAAAACGCTCAGTTACTTTTAAACATTAATAATAATAATGAACGAAAATTTGTTGAATCGTTTATTCTAAAAAATACAAACATTTTAATATAAAACACAGAACTTTTCACTCGATATTATCATTCCGCTTTCGTAACATTTTACCCCAGTTTGAGCTGCTTGAAGCATGACGTTTTCAACCTTAATTGTTAACAATTTTGACAGCTTCTGTCAGTTTTAGTCTTGCCACCTGATTTTACCTGTTTTATCTCATTCTTACAAGGTTATTGTGTTTTTAATAATAATAATAATAATAATAATAATATTATATATATATATATATACTATATATACACACACACGAAGGTAATTCAATAAGTATCCGCACTTTTTATTTTCACAATTTTATTTTCACATCTGATAGATTATAAACACACCACTTCTCAACATCGTCTCCCTGTTTCTCAATACATTTAGTCCAGCGATCTACAAGCTTCCTAATGCCATCACAAAAGAATGTCTTTGGCTGTGTGCGTAGCCAGTCATGCACCGCCTCCTTCAGGTCATCATCATTTTGGAATCGCTGACCTCTCAAAGCATCTTTTAGTGGTTCAAACAGGTAAAAATCCGAAGGTGCCAGGTTTGGACTGTAGACTGGATGGTCGAGAACTTCAAATTTAAGTTCTTGAAGGCATTTTCTAGTCTGTGCAGCGGTATGAGGGCGAGCATTGTCATGTAACAGAATAACACCTTCCGACAATCTCCCTCTCCGTTTTGTGCGAATTGCTTGCTTTAACTCATTCCGAAGCATGTCAGAATACGATGCACTTGTTACTGTAGTTCCACGCTCTAGATAATGTTCAAGGATAGGGCCTCGTGTATCCCAAAACATTGTTAGCATAACTTTACCTGCTGACGGCTGCGCTTTGAAATTCCTTGCAACGGGAGATGTTGGATGCTTCCATTGCATGCTCTGTCGTTTGCTTTCTGGTTCATAGTAATGGATCCAGGTATGGACGTCTGCTCTAGTCTTTTGAAGGTGAAAATGAAGGTGAAAACTTTTTGGAGCGCATTATCACTGGAGATGAAACCTGGATCCATCACTATGAACCAGAAAGCAAACGACAGAGCATGCAATGGAAGCATCCAACATCTCCCGTTGCAAGAAAGTTCAAAGCGCAGCCGTCAGCAGGTAAAGTTATGCTAACACTGTTTTGGGATACACGAGGCCCTATCCTTGAACATTATCTAGAGCGTGGAACTACAGTAACAAGTGCATCGCATTCTGACATGCTTCGGAATGAGTTAAAGCAAGCAATTCGCACAAAACGGAGGGGGAGATTGTCGGAAGGTGTTATTCTGTTACACGACAATGCGCGCCCTCATACCGCTGCACAGACTAGAAAATGCCTTCAAGAACTTAAATTTGAAGTTCTCGACCATCCAGCCTACAGTCCAGACCTAGCACTTTCGGATTTTTACCTGTTTGGACCACTAAAAGACGCTTTGAGAGGTCAGCGATTCCAAGGCGATGATGACCTGAAGGATGCGGTGCATGACTGGCTACGCATACAGCCAAAAACATTCTTTTGTGATGGCATTAGGAAGCTTGTAGATCGCTGGACTAAGTGCATTGAGAAACAGGGAGACTATGTTGAGAAGTGATGTGTTTATAATCTATCAGATGTGAAAATAAAATTGTGAAAATAAAAAGTGCGGATACTTATTGAATTACCCTCGTGTGTGTGTATATATATATATATATATATATATATATATATATATATAGAGAAGAGAGAGAGAGAGAGAGCTACTGCTTTTTTTATTTGTAGATTTATTTTAATAACAAAACTACAAAACTAAACCATACGCCCATACTTGAACATACACTTAATGAAAAAAAAAACAGGCAAAGTAAATAAGTGCATTTTCGATTGATGTTTTCTAATGATTAAATTTTCACAGATTTCGAAAAGGGGAACAAAATAATAATATGGAATATCAATCATGGAAACAAAATTATTATTACTCCGCGTAAACACGTATCAATTTTAAGTCACTCCACATTTATTATGACACCACTTTCCGGAATTCCTACACTGAGTAAACAAGAAAGTGTCTTTCATCAGATGGACCTGTATTAGTTCTTCCTCTCCTGTAGTTTGATCACTTGAAACATCTTTAACTCTAGCTCCTTTTCATTCTACCTGAACACTTGTGTCAGGTTCCTTCGATTTCAAAACAATGAAATCACAATCTATGAAGATCAATGGACGAGGATAAATTGTTTTGAAACCATTTACTTCGGTGTTCACCCAGCTGAACCTTTAATTAAGCCTTTCCAAACAACTCATGTTGTTACATTCATGTTGAGAGACCAACCCTTGTGACGTAACCAAACACACTTTTTTTCTCTGGAACTCAAGAAGTCTGTACTGTATATATATTTGGTTGGGATGCCTTGTGGGAAGTACAGTACTTACACTGAAAAACATTTTTAGCTCACAAGACTATATTAACTTGGTCAACAGACGCGTCCAGTTTCAAAACTGAGTTTTTGAGTCATTTGACCTAAACGAATTGTCATGAGTCATTAAATTGTTATGTGGTTACATTTGTAATATATATATTTTATAATAGAAAGGTAACTAAAATACATATACTGTACCGTATATACACATGGTGAGATTACTTTTTGTGAAATACGTAAGGATAGTCAGATGCATTGTATTCCCTTAACAAGTAATGTGGTCAAATAATGTCAGTAAATCTTAGTTACTAGTCAGTGCACTATTACTCTCTTGATACCAAGTCAGATTACTGGCGTGAAATACGTAAGAATATTCACTGAATACCCTTACGTCAGATACACTGTTTTTCATTACGAAGTATGGTAGTCAAACTATATGCTAGTAAATTTTCGTTACTAGTCAAATGCACTAAGCAGATATTGTTAAAAAGTTGAATGACTTTCTTGATCGATTTGTGATCTTATTCAGTTGAATAACATGTTATTAATCTCAACAGAAAATAGTTAAAAATAAAAGGTTGGTACTTGTGGGTTATCTGTCGCCACTTTTTAATTTAATTTTCCAACTTTTTCACAAATACAGATGTGTGTTATCATGTTGCCATTTTTACAAAAATATACTATTTTTTTCTTAAATTATTTTTATTTCTCAAAATAACAAACATTAATCATATTATTCGGGTGGCATGAACGCGGCGATGGCCTCCAGGATGCCGTCGAATGGGTCGACACTAGCGGGTAGCTTGCTCCTCCACATGAACTCGGCCAGGTAGGTCTTAAGATGGTGTATCCTCGCCAGCTGTCGGAGTAGATAATGGAACCTTCGGCGATGTTTTCCACAATGGCAGCCAAGAGAGTTGCAGCAGAGCGGTTGGGAACTTGAACGATGAAGCAGTCGTTTGTTTCACGGCAAATTCCTCCGAACATCCATTGTTGTGGTAAAATGCGTCCGGCATTGTTTTTACGCCTCGTGAACAGGCTCTCATCGATCTCAACCACTATTCCTTCGCCGCCGATCTTGGTTTGCTCTAGGTTGGCTAACCTAACCTAACCTAACCTAACCACACACTAACCTAACCACACACTAACCTAACCTAACCTAACTTAACTAAAAAATAAATGACCCACAAGTAAAAAGTGGAAACAGATAACCAATAGGTATATTAAAAAGCGGCGACAGATAACCCACAAGTACCAAAAGGTTTATCATAGGGTTACTGAAGTTAGTCATACACCATTTAGCTCGTGAAAATAACGTAAGCGCGAGTACGGCAACTAGGAATAAGTGCGATCGAGTATGTAATAATTCACCAATGAAGCAGGGTAATTTTTTTGTGAGGTAACACTTTTGGTACCTAGGAATTTAATTTTTTTTTTTTAAAAAACGAGAAATATTTTTGTTGTCGGAAAAAAAGATATGTTGATCTTGATTAGGTTAGGTTAGGTTTGAGTAGCGAGTACCTCACTATTTAATGACCTAACAGGAAACACCCGTCGATTCCTTTGCGTATTAAACCATTATCACGTTCTCCTCGGTTCGATGGCAGAGGTTAGGTTAGGTTAAGTTAGGTTTGTTAGTTAGTTTTCTAAATATATGGATTTTAGAAAGTCGGTACCTCGTTTATGCGGAGATGCGCACGTAAGGGGTGGCAAGCAATGATTGCCCCCCCCCCCTTGCACAGATGAAACTAATAGAGGTACAAAAAAAACTGATTGTTGCATCTTTTAGTCAATTTAATTCTACGTTTAAACAAAACCACTCAATAGTTGGTGTTGCCTCCTTGTGCTTGGCGCACGGCTTCAAGTCGGCAAGGGTAGGAGGTGAGGAGAGACTCGAAAAGGTCAGTGTCGTACTCAAGATTTCGGAGAATTGTTTCGATGTGCTGCTCCATGGTCTGGCGGCAGAATCAGGTGGCTGGTAGTTCAGCAAGCATCAGGGATTCCACTCAGTCTTTCAAGATGGATCCTGAACGATTCCTTTGCCAGACCATGGAGCAGCACATCGAAACAATCCTCCGAAATCTTGAGTACGACACTGACCTTTTCGAGTCTCTCCTCACCTCCTACCCTTGCCGACTTGAAGCCGTCCGCCAAACACAAGGAGGCAACACCAACTATTGAGTGGTTTTGTTTAGACGAAGAATTAAATTGTCTAAAAGATGCAACAATCAGTTTTTTGTACCTCTATTAGTTTCATCTGTGCAGTGGGGGGTGGGGGGGGGAATCATTGTTTGCCACCGTATATATATATATATATATATATATATATATATATATATATATATATATATATAGTGTGTGTGTGTGTGTGTGTGTGTGTGTGTGTGTTTTGTAGAAAATCTATCATATGTATACCCACAGCCTCACTGTTTAAGGTAATGAAATTAATATTTGGACAGTTAGTTTCTCGACAATGCTGTAAGTGATTCCTTATGCATAACCATACTACTTAAAATGGGTCTGCCATCCGCTTTCATTCAGCCTGTCCCAAAGAGGAGTAACCACTCTCAACCCTCCAACTATCGCCCAACTATTTCTTGCCTTTCCAAAGTTTTTGAATTTATCCTTAATAGGAAGATTCTTAAACACCTTTCTTCTCACAATCTTCTTTCAGATCGTCAGTATGGATTCCGGAAGGGACGCTCTCTGACTCTTGGTCGTCCTCCTTTCGGGATTTCGGTGAAACTTTTGCTATTGCGCGAGACATATCAAAAGCTTTTGATAGAGTGTGACACAAATCTTTAATTTCGAAACTGTTCTCCTTCGGTTTCTATCCTTCTATCTGTTCCTTAATCTCTAATTTCCTTTCTGGCCGATTTATAGCTGCAGTTGTAGATAGCCACTGTTCTTCTCCTAAAGATATTAACAGTGGTGTTCCTCAGGGTTCTGTCCTGTCACCCACTCTTTTCCTTTTATTTATTAATGATCTTTTAATTCGCACTTCCTGTTCTATTCACTCCTATGCCGATGATTCCAATCTTCACTTCTCCACCTGTTTCCCAAAGCGTCCCTCACAACAGTCACTTCATCATGATTCGCGTAGGACGGCTATGGGACACCTGACCTCTGATCTTTCTGTTATATCTGATTGGGGCAGAGAAAACCGTGGGGCTTTCAGTGCCTTAAAAACTCAGTTCCTTCATCTGTCTACTAGTCACAATCTTCCACATGACTATCCCCTTACCTTCAACAACACACAACTGAATCCTTCCTCTTCTCTTAACATTCTTGGCGTTTCCTTTTCTCGTGATCTTTTTTGGAGAGATCACGTATACTCTTTTTCTAAAAACAGCTTCTAAGAGGTTAGGTGTGCTGTACTGCCTCCGCAGTTTCTTGACCCCCACTCAGTTGCTGTCTCTGTACAGGGGTCTTGTTCGCCCCTGTATGGAGTATGCTTCTCATGTGTGGGGTGGTTCAACCCACACAGCCGTACTTGACCGGGTTGAATCTAAAGCTTTTCGTCTCATCATTTCCCCGCCTCTTACTGACTGTCTTCAATCTCCCTCTCTTCGCCGCAATGTTGTCTCACTCTCTCTTTACTATCGCCATCATAACGGACATTGCTCTTCTGAACTCTCTAACTTCATGCCTCCTCCTTTAAGGAGAGCACGCAGTACCAGACTTTCTACACTTTTTCATTCCTTTTCTGTCCAACTATCTAAGGCAAGAGTTGATCGGTATTTTCATTCTTTTATTTACTCAACCGGTCAACTCTGGAATAATCTTCTTCAGTCCATCTTTTCTCCTGTCTATGACCTCCTATCTTTCAAACGCAGAGTGTCTAGGCATCTTGAAAACCCCGGACCTTGATTTTGGCTCTCTTCTTCTTCTATGGGAGGGGCGCTTTTGCGGGCATTTGCCCTTGGCCCCTCCTTCCTGCATAAAAATATATACTACCTAAACCCATACTTGTTTATTTTCTTTAATTGAGTAGAATCGGGGTTCTGACAGAGTATGTCATGGACGACCTGGTATGAGTCGAGTCTTTAATGTGTATGTGACTCAATTTACAAGGTTGTCTTAATGTCTTAGAGCTGACTAAACATACATTTGTTTAAATGCTGCTGTAAAAAGCGGTTGAAACGTTCTATATATATATATATATATATATCATAGAGTGAGATTGGAAAAAAAGGTCTCTTTTTCACTGTTTGTACAGAATCTATAGTGTTTGTACATATGAGTTTTGTTATTATAAAATATTAAAATTATAACGATTTGAACACACACACACACACACACACACATTTGTATAAACGGAATACTTGAATTTTTAAATGCCTATGGTAGTACAGTTGTGCAGAGCAAGGCTGAGATGCTTTCTTATTGTGGTGTGAAGAAAGGTAGCCGAGGCATGGTGCCTGTATTAAAATAAAAACAATGAGCAGATGCATTGTGGGTGATTGATGTACGAGTAAATACTGTGTTTGAGCCGCGCAGGAAAAGTGAATCCGAAAATTAAAAACTTAGGCCCTAAAGAAAGCAGCAACATTTATTACAAAGAAATATAACTTCAAGCGATAAAACCCTTTCTGTTATATATAGACATATGTAATATGTAGTTTACAATGTTTTGCCGAATCATATAATATTTTGGAAACCTGTGCGTGGTATTTAAGAAATAAAACGCATTAATGTTTTGAATACAACGTCTCTTAAGTCTAGACTGACCTATTAAATATGTGGATTGCAATTTAACTCACCGGTGTGTATATATAAGCAAAATAAGTAAACTGCACTGAGTTTCCCGGTTCCAGGTTCCAGAAATTGCTCACTTGATCCTGCGGATCAGCACACGTTTCTAGTGCAGAGCCTCTACACTGTATCTCCTATTATGTACTTAAACCTTTACTGCCAACAGAGTCTTCTTCTAATTTCCATTATTTTTACAATATAATTTTTGATACTTTCTGGTTTTTATATTTTCTACTCCCATCATCTCTCCCACTATGTTTCTTAGTTTTTCACAATGAAACGAGTGTTCTGTCGTATCATTCTCTCTCCTGCATACTTCACTTTTCATGTCCTTATATTTTCCTTTATAGTTTTCTTTCACCTCTACCATATTTAATCGGATTTCCATTATAATCTACCTATCCTTTCTTTCATATTTTTACTATATGATTTTCTTTTAAATTCATCAATGAATCTTAGTTTTTTCATTTTAGTTTTCCTGTTTATTAGTTCTTCCTGTAAATATTCATTAATTTTTTGTCGTACACTTTTTTTTAATTCATTTTTTTTCATCATTTTCAAGTCCTCTAATGTTACTTTATATAATTTACACATTTCTGCCACTTCCTCTGCCCAACATCCTGGGTATGGATTTTTCAACTGATCTTCGGTTATCATTTTAATTAATCTATCCTCATTTGAGTTTAATATATTGTTCATTAGCGTTATCTTCTTGTATCCAATTTTTTCTTTGACTGGCTACACTCCTAATTCAACTAATAATACCCAATATGGGGTATTACATTTCATTCCTGTTATTTCTCTCAGAATTCTTCCCTGCATTTGTTCCACTTCTTCAATATCCTTTGTCCTTGTTCTCGTCCATGTTTCCATTCCATAAAATATTGTAGGTACTATTATGGTTTCATACAATTTTATTTTCACCTTCATTGACCAATGGCCTACTGTAGCTGGATCTCCATATCTCTTTAGATCTGCTATCATGAAATTTATCTTACTTTTCTTCTTTTCTATATGTGTCTGGTGATCACCTCTGCTATTGAACCATTGTCACAAATACTTGTATTCTTGCACTTGTTCTATACTTCCCATTTTCACTTCGTAAATTGTTCTCATTTTAGGTACTTTTCTTCTCATCACATTTATTGTCATTACTGCTGATTTCTCTTTTTTATTATTAAATATAAATTTTTTTAGTATTTCCATTGATCTACAATTACTAATTAATTTTTCTATTACTCCTAAGTTACTTGATGCCTGCATTATATCATCCATAAATATACATGATTGAATTTCTATTTCCCTTATTCTTGTCAGGCATTTACCCATATTATTTTACTCTATCTGTGTCCACTGAGCAAAGTCTGGGTCCCAGAGACGTGCCTTGTTTGATTACCTCTTCTATATTTCTTGGTCTTGTGTCACCTAAAGGTGTTTTTATTTGTATTGTGCCATTTTTGTTTAAGTTGTATATTAGTAGTGCTTCTTCTGGGCCTACTACTTTTAACGCTTCTTTGATGCAGTCATTCAACTCTAATTTGTCAAAACATTTTACAGCATCTCCAAACCAAACATATGTATTGTTACCTAGATATTTATTATAGTCAATTATTGCATTCAACGTTAATATGTGGTCTATTGTTGATTTCCCTTCTACTCCTCCACATTGGTACATACTTAATCCCCGATTCCAGTCACTTCTTTTCTTATTATATTTAGGTCTAACTTTCTCAAAAATTTTACTAACTATACTTGTTATGAATATCCCCCTCCTATTACCTACAGTATGTCCATTGTATCACCACTTTTGTAAATTGATATTATTTTCATATTGTTCCACTGTTCTGGGATATTGTAAGTCTTAAGAATTACATTGAATAGTTTTGTTAGACTACTTATTACATCCCATCCAGCATTCTTCATTATACTATTGCTCCATCCTTGTTGGTCTGTTGACTTCTTATTTTTTAACTTTCTAATAACATTTTCAACATCCTCATTTGTAATGCTATTTATGGTATGTCTATCCTCTACTACAGCTTTAATAGTTTCCAAGTGTAGTTTATTAATCTCTTCAGCTTTTTCCTCTTCCTTATTTTCTACCTTATTTGTAATAAGTAGGTCATGGTAAAAATCTTCATATACTTTCAATACATCTCTAGTTTCTTCTACAATTTTTCCTTCTCTATTTTTTATAGCTCCTCGTTCCATCTTTGTATTTCTGTCCATATCCTTTTTAAATTTCCAAAATGCCCCATTATCCAGTCCTCCTCTTCCTTTTAACCGTTCCATTGTCTTAATTACTTTCTTTTGATTTTTGATTTTTTCCTCCTCTATCAAACTCACTTGTGTTCTTGCTTTCTTCTTTTCTTCTTCACTATTATTCCAGTCATAACTTCTTTTCTTATAAATCTTTTTATCTTTTTTAATTTCTTTACAATTATATTTTCTGGTACTCTCTTCCACTTAATAACTGTTTCATATTCTTCCATTATTTCTTGAATTTTGTTTTCCCATATATTATACATTTCTTGCAGATTTTTGTTTAATGATACAATTTTTATGAGGCCCGCCCCCCGAGTTAATCTATTAAATTTCATTAGTCCTTTTCCTATTATCATTTCTTCCTTTTGCTGATTTACTTTACATGCTGCCTCATACCAGTTGATAGTATACATCATTGCACAGTGGTCACTGTAAGTAATTTTATCAGTTACTCTATAAGGAGTCCAGTTGTTTTTCATCTATATACACTTCCTTTACATGTGAATCATCTTCCTGCTGAATAATTAAAAAGTCCAATACAGATTTGGAATCTCCTTCCCTTTTTTGTCCAAAGTCCTTTACATAAATTGTTAGAGTTAAGAAGTGTTAGACCTTTTGACTCTATTAAATTGATGAGGAGTTTACCTGATTTTGTAACTTCATCTTTATTATTTACTATTACCTTTCCTATTTTGCAGTTAAAGTCCCGACATATGAGTATTTTTTCTTCTCTTGACTCTGCTTTCTTATTTGTTTTTCAATAGTGTTATACATGTTTTTGAATATTTCAATACTGTTTCTCGATTCTTGTGGTGCATATATGACTCCAAGTCTGATTTTGTTTCTTCCATTGATAATTAATATCCACATTTGTTCACTCGAGTCATGAATTCTTTCTACCTCACAACAGAAGTTTAATATGTCGTCTTTCACAAATACTACAATTCCTCCTTTACCTGCCTCACTTTCCAGTATAAAATATTTATATCCTTTCAATTGTACTTTTCCTTTTCTTTTACATATGATTCTGTTATACATACTACTTTTGGCTTTTTTCCATCAATGATTTCTTGTAGTAATGCAGTTTTTAATTTAAGCCCCCTTATATTGACATAGTAAATTGAGAAAATTTTAAAGTTGTTACGATTTATAATACTTCTCCGAGTTTTTATTGTATTCTTTGTCGTTATTTTTCCTTTTCTCCAATTTACATTGGTCCCACTTCCTGCAGTCAGCATTGCATTGGTTGTGCTGTTACTCCTGGTATCTGTGCATTCACATAAGGTCCCCTGGCCCCTTGACTTCTCATTTCTTCTTGTCCCCCTTGTTGTCCTCCCGTCATCTGATTCCAATAACTTGGCTGAATGTCCTCTTCAGTTTGTTGGTATATACCCTTTCTTTCTATAGCTCCCTCCATTTTGCTTAATTTTTGGTACAGCAATTGTTCTAAAAAATCCATTCTTTTTCCTACTTCCTGTGAGCTCGTTTCACCCCAATTGGTATTCCTAGATATAAATACCCTCCTCTGTTTTGTTTGTATTGTCCATAATTATAGTTTCCATTCCATCTTTTATCTCCACTTCTATATCCATGGTTATTATGATAATTTTCATACCTGTAAATTACCTCCTTCTTTAACTGCTCTATTTCCGTTGTCTTGTTTTCCAATACTAATCTATCATATATTTTGCATTATATCCTTGCTCCTTTCTATTATCCTCTGCATAACATCTAAATCTACACTAACCATAGTATGGGCAATACTTTTTATTAATAAAAAGTACCAGCAATCCTTATGAGCAAACCAACAGTTTCTATTCCTACAATATCCTCTAGTATAATATTTACATACAGTAAGCCTTCTCCCATTTAGGACTCTTTCTTTATTAATTTCATCCCTTCTTGTTTCATTTTCTTCCCTTTTGAGTGGGTATTAAATAAAACAAAATTTTTTTTGTATAAAATATACCATCGGCCAATATGTGGTACATTAAAAACTTTTAAAGTATAGTACTATTACCGTTCAAAAAAGTAATTTTCTTTAAATACCTAGGAGACATAGCATGGAAAACATTATTTTAAAAATTGTTGTACAATAACAGCCAATCACATAATTATTACCATGTGTCACGGAAAAAAATATATAATAAAGTAAATAAGTACATGTTTAAAAGTAAATAAATAAGCAGATTATATAGGCTATGATTGCTTGAAGGAAGAAATTTAATAATTTCTCATTCTATTTTCAAATAAAAAAGTTATTCAAAAATTTAGAAGTGTCTGTAATGCATGTATGGAAGTTTTTAGCGGTGATGGACACCATGCTACTTTATTGTAAACTTTTGTGTAAGCCTAGACGTCATCAATAAAATTCTTTAGGTCAAAATAACGGAAATGATGTGATACAGAACTGGTGCAAGTTGTTAGATTCTTCAGGGTAAAATCTTCAACTTCTATGAATATTAAGTAATAATTAAGAGCAAATTATGAGAAATCATCAACAATCATCAAATTAGAAAAATGTAATTATAGTAACATAAATAAATGCTAGTTATGACTAGGTATAGTTTGATACCTTGAGAAAACTCTCTCAATTTGTCCGCATATATTCCTGCTAAATCTATAAATAAAAATGTTATACCCGCAAAGTCTCGATTTTCTTTAGCTTTACGGCAAGAAAACGAAATTTAAGACATACTTGCTTATTTATTGTGACATATACGAGGTTTGTTCAAAAAGTTCCTGAACTGGTTATGCTGCGCGTGCATCACATGACGCGCATGCCCGTCATATGATGCATGTTGTAGTGTGACTCAGTCTGTGTCCAAAGACGTTACCGCTTGTTGATATCGAATTTTGTTCTCTCGATATTTACTGTTTTGTGAAGTCATTTTGTGTGTTTTGTCGCATTTTGTGCATTTGAATAATGGCAACTGTTGAAGAACAACGTGTGTGCATAAAATTTTGCGTTAAGCTGGGCAAGACTGCTTCTGAAACTCATGTCATGTTGAACACAGCATTTGGCAATGACACCTTAAGTCGGACAACCATTTGTGAGTGGCACAAGCGCTTTAAGGACGGCCGAACGTCGACAGAGGACGATGCAAGGGTGGGACAACCTTCCATTTCAAGAACTGATGACACTGTTGCTTGCGTTCGTGAAATGATTCAAGGGAACCTTAGACTGACAGTCAGGGAAGTCGCAGACGAAATGGGTATTTCGATAGGATCATGCCACACGATACTCGGAGAGAATTTGGGGATGCATTGTGTCAGCCAAATTTGTGCCACGACTCTTGACTGCCCCACAGAAAGAGCAACGTGTTGTTGTCTCAAGACCTCCTTCAATGTGCCAATCTTGATGAAATTTTTTTCAGAAACATCGTTACGGGTGACGAGACGCGGGTGTACGGGAGTAGCATGGGCGCAAAAGGGGATAGTGCAATGCAATTGCAAATGTTGATCAATCTTCCAAGGAAATGTTGCATACATTATGCAACAAAGGGGGAGGGGATGTTGCAAGATGTTGTGCAACAAAGGGGAGGGGGTGTTGCAAGATGCTATGCGACAAAGGGGGAGGGGAATGTTGCAAGAGCAACAAGGGTTATGCAACTTGAAGGCGGAGTTATCCCCCAAGAGAAAGAGAGAGAAGGAGAGATAGGAAGAGAGGTGTTCGCATGGCAAGAGCCAAGCGAATATGAAGACTTCAGCCGAGCGGCCGTTGTCTTAATATGTTCCTAATCAGACAGTTGGCTTATCTGGCTGAGCTGCCAGATTGCGCTATTTATTTAATTAAATCATGTATTCTGGTTAACTAGCCAGTTGACTTAGAAGGCGTAAATGGCTTGTTCAGGTGTACATTATTGAGTTGCCAGATTGCGTTTATTTATTTAATTAAAGCACATATTCTGACTTAACCAGTCAGTTGACTTAGAAGGCGTAATTGGCTTGTTCAGGTGTACATTATTAGGGTTGCCAGATTGTGCTATCCAGATATATTTAGCAGTTGGTTTGGAAATCCGTTTTAGAAGGCATCCATTTGCTGTAATTAAATGTCGTGTACAACCAAAAGAATTAAAAAACACCATTACATCAATTTGTTTATTTAGACGAATTAATGGATTCAATTTCACGAAATATATAGAAAATAAATATACAATGGAATATGTATGATCAAAAATAATAATAATAGCATAAGAAATACGAACGATGAATATATAATCAAAATAAATATACAATGGAATATACAGGGTGTCCATAAATTATTCACCCCATTATAAGCCTTAATAAATTCGTTATTATAAGAGCTATCTTAAAACAGTTTGCGACAATTAACAACACAACTCAAGAAATTTCTGTTTTAATTCAGTAAACCTCCACGTGAGGCCCATTGGTAGCACGCAGAACATCAAGGCGATAGATGATTTCGTTCCAAACATTAAGAAGCATGTCTTGCGTGATGGAAGCTAATGTCTCTTCAATCCAGTGTCTTAATTCTGTGATGTTATTAACCTTCTTTGCATACACTCTGTCCTTTGTATAGCCTCATAAAAAGAAATCCAGAGGCGTGATATCCGGGGAACGAGGAGGCCATGGAATAGGGCCATCTCGCCCGATCCAACGAGAAGGGAACTTTTCATTGAGGAACCTCCGCACTTTTAATCCCCAGTGTGGCGGTGCCCCATCTTGCTGAAAGAACACACGGGGCTGCATATCCTCAAGCTGAGGTGCAGCATACCATTCAAGCATATCTAGGTAATTTGTAGCCTTCACAGTGTTCTCATGGAAGAAAAATGGTCTAATCACACGGTTATGGGAGAGAGCACACCAAACGTTTATCTTGGGATGTTGCGTTCGTGTTCAATAAATTCATGCGGATTTTCTGATCCCCATATATGGCAATTGTGTCTGTTGACTTTACCAGACAGATGGAATGTCGCTTCATCACTGAAAACGACATTGTTCAAAAAATGCTCATCTTCATCAATACAGTCAAGAATGTCAACAGCAAACTGTACCCGTTTGGGTTTGTCATTTGGTAGAAGTTTCTGCAAGGTTTGCAATTTATAGGCATAAAGTTTCAACCTCTTGTGAACCACTTTATGCACTGTTGAACGCGGTATTTGCAGTTCTCGGCTTGCTCGGCGGATGGATTTTGTAGGACTTCGGATAAAGGCCTCCTGAATTCCTGCTATCTTATCTTCAGACACACTAGGCCTACCAGCTCCTTTCTGATGTAGCACACTGCCAGTTTCTTGAAATTGTTTCATCCATCGCTTGAGTGATTACTTTGTTGATGGAGTTTTCTGATATTCCTCCCGAAAACGTCTCTGTACAGCAATTGGAGATTTGGTTTCCCACATCCACAGCACACACATTGCTTTCTCCTTCACTGTCGCCATTGTACCCCTAGTCACCTAGTGGATGTTCTGCGAAATAAAGAAAAAAGTTTCTTGAGTTGTGTTATTAATTGCCGCAAACCGTTTTAAGATAGCTCCTATAATAACGAATTTATTAAGGCTTATAATGGGGTGAATAATTTATGGACACCCTGTATATATGATGAAAAATAATAATAATATAAGAAATACGAACGCTGAATATACAGTATAATCAAAATAAATATACAATGGAATGCGCCTCGGTGGTGTAGTGGTTAGCGTCGCTGACTACGAATCCATCGGCCCAGGGTTCGAGACCTGACGGCAGCCGGCGCCCAGAAAAACCCAGCTGTTCATCCTTCCACACAATAAAAGAAAGTGGTTGGGAGATAAATGGGTACCCTAGGTAGCCTAGTGGTTAAGACGCTGGGCTGCTGATGGGGCGTGGTTCGGATTCCACGTTAAACTGTAGGTCTAAGGTGGAGTGAAAAGCTTGACCTTCGTCAGAATGAACAATTCGGGCGGAAGCTAACCAAAGGTTACCAAAGGTATATGATCAAAAAATAATAATAGCATAAGAAATACGAACGAGAAATATATAATAAAAAATATACAAAACGTTGTAGTATAACCATCAACGAGCGTCTAATATAGGCTTCACCTTGCAGAATCCGACGATTTCAAACATTCTGTCGAGGTTGAAACGGTTTCGCGTAGGGACAAGCACGTTATTATCAGATGCATTCTTCCACATCAGTCGTATAATCTGTTCTCTTCTTGTACCTACACCTGCAGGTATTTTATAACGGTCCTCTCCCCACTTGCATGTCTGCATGTCGTTTCAAGTACATAGTTAATGGTGCCAGTTTCACGCCTGAAAAAGCGCAATGACTTCGTCACGGAGACATCGTACGAGGCGTTGAGAATGCTTCTTAAAGGAAGTTCCATCGTATTCGCACGTCTAGTCGGTTCTAGCTCTGAGATGGCTATGAGCCACAGGTGGACGGATCGGTTCGACGGGCGGAGTGAGTCAAGCTGATAAAACGTGTACGGGTTTGTAAGAACTCGTGTGTTTCGGAGGGGTGAGGTACACGGGTGGGCGGCTCGCTGGCGGGGGGAGCGAGTCACACCATAAACTGCTGAAGCGTGTACAGGCTTGTTCGAACACTTGTGCCCATTATACTGGACAAACAGAATTTTCCGCTACATAAAGCAATACCGGTTTTAATGTTTTATCACTTACCAGACATTCATTTCCACAAACTAAACATCTTCACAATCCGGTGCACTATTTGAGAGAACCATGCCCATATTTATCCGTTTTGTTTAACAAGCGATACTCGTCTCTAAAGTCTGTTAAAAACTCACACAGCCCATTAGCCACAACCTCACTACAAACCTCGTCATGATATATATTAATATAGTGGTAAAAATATTTAAGATTCTCCATGATGACAAGATTTACATTCTCAACCGTAGGATACGAGTAGTCGGTATGATGTAACATGACATAATATCGCTTGTTATACCACTCATCAACAAGACTCACTATCCATAACCGTTACTTATCTTCTGAACGTGTTGTTTCTTCTACTTCGCGGTATATGTGAGCTTTTATAAAGGTTAGGTCTACAACATACTTCAATACATCGTTTGTACTACGAAATCCTACAATGTCCTCGCCAGAAAACCCGTAGAGTATTGCAAAATCTTGATTCTTCAGTATCCACCACATCTTGACACTTTGCCGAATACCACTTCATAAACGTTGAACACGCAATATTAAAGGTAGCCATTACTATTTTTCATCTACGCGGGAGAATACACGTCTGAGCTCAAGGGTATGCATAGGTCAACTGAGCACGCAGGGATAGAGATATACTCAGGTAGTGGCAGGAGTCACGTGGCCGATCTTACAGTGGGCGGAGCTTAGCTTTTTACTGTGTACACACACACGCACGCACGCAAAGGAGAAAATGAAACTTAATTGAAGCAAATGTACGTGATAAATAAACATATCGTTAACAATACACATATATATATATAAATGCAATCAAAGATTAAAGTAACCAAAGGTTACGGTATCATACGTACCAGGCACCTGGTAACGCTTCCTATAGGTGTTACGGCATACTTTCGTGCCCCTAAGTTCCTTCACACACCCCAGTTTCTACGCCCGAAAATTGTGCGTCCCCATAGTCAGTTGGGGTGGCTGGTCACCCTCATCTTCCAAGCACACTAGATCCTTCAACGAGTCAAAGTTAACGACTCGACGGTTCGCATGGTTAAGCGTGATACCCTTAGCCTTCACGATATACTTCATATCATCCCCTACCCTCACCCGTACACCATAGGTTTTTGGCCCTGTTGACACAAACGAGTCTGCGTATGCACCATTACCATACTCGTCCCTGATCTCATCAGTTAGCTCTTCGAGGAATTCCCCAATAGCAGGCATGTATTCACCCTCCCTCGCTGTGAATATCACACTATCCGTGTCAGCGTACAGCACCCCCCGTCACAGAGAGTGCAGTAGACCCCAAAGTTTGACGGGGGCGTAGGCTGTTGTGAAGCCGGTTACAGGTATGTTTGTAACCAGTGAGGTATCTGTGGCCAGTTCGGTGATGTTGTACCTTATTATGTAAGTATTACCTACATTCACGATCTCCATAACCTCTTTATCGGGAACGTTGGCATAATCCCAGACTTCACTATAACTTGTGCCAAATGAACGTTCCCTTTGTCGGTATTCTGTGCAAATTTTCCCCAAAGACTGTTTAGACACAACTTTGCACCGAAGCGCTTGCCAGGATTCTTAACAATTTGGGATCGGTCAAGCTGTATACCTTCATGGGCACGGTAACGCTGAATATAAGCCGTTTTTTTATCTTCGATATCAACTCCCTCGCGGATATACTGACGCTTCTACTTTATCCTTCAAAAAAGCGTTTATATATGGTGTGAAAAGGTTGGGTACCTTCTGAAACCTCCACACCTCATGTATCTTCAATATTCTATACCCATGGCGAACGGCTAGGGCCAGGTCAGGGCTTGTATATACACCTCTGATCTTACGCTGGTTGGTTGTATGGTTACAATCACCGCTGTTCTCCTCTGCACACTTCACGCACAGGGGAAACATGAGCTTGTGATCTATAACAATGGGTAAGATCGGCATCCGTAAATCGCGAGGGGAGAGCACGTCTACGAAAGAGAGTCCAAAGTAGCGCTCATTTAAGTTAGCTGAAAACTCCTCGATGATTGGTATGGTGGGACCAACCATTTTTTCAGGCGCACCTACGGGGTAGTAGTAGTGGAGTTTCACGCCCTCCGTAGGCGGAAAGTATAGCTTGAATGGGTTTGTGCGCCCTCCAAACAAGCTGTCACCGCATTTGAGGGGGTCCCACACCATTGAACGTTTGATGGCCCTTATTTCTTCACGGGACTGGGCATCTGTTTCCATTCGTGCATCATACTCATGCTCCCACACGATTTTGTGAGTGAACTGGGAGCCTATAAGTTGATCACGGTTACGGGTCCATGCGAGGCTGTCGGCGAGGGATCTTCCATAAAGGTCCCCTGTGACGGCACATTCAGCGCGCGGGCATCCATGCCACCAGCAGTCGTCAAAGGAATACACAGTCTTCTCACCAGTGGCTGGATCCTCACTTAAGCCGTCAACCCAAAAAACACGACCATTGACCTTAACGGGTACTTCACCCGTGTTGCAGGCATGTTTTATGTATACCCCGGTCTGTTGCTGTAGGTGTATCAGCCAGTAAATAGCCTTGTGCCCATAACTGCGGGGGTTGTTTCTGTGAATGATTGCTAAGGTGTCTTTAGGCATGAAGTTATTCTTGAACACTGTAAAACATAATGATGCGATTGTGGTTGCGACTTGCAGCGGATCGCATTTGAAATGGGCTATGTACATCCTTCTAAAGGCTTGAAAGCATACTCTAAGTACACGTACGTCATTCACGCAATAACGTTCAAATTCATCGGCTATATTGTATGGATTAGCTTCATTAAAACTGTTGTAGTAGTGGTCAAAATCTTCACGCTCACTATCACTCATGTTGGTGTAGTTAAAGTAATGTTTGGGTGGAGTTAGTCCTACACAATTTAAAGTTTCGTTTGCGAGGAATGTGTAAGGGAAATACCCTTTTGAAACTTCAGCGGCTACGCCCATGACCTTCGGCAGCTTTGCTAATTTACAAGGTGTGAACAGCAGGGTATCTTTAAACTGTACATTACCTCTTATCTGCATCTGTATTAGTTTGCCACCTCTTTTCAAGGGATCACCTGTAAATATCGCAGACAACGCGTGTTCAAGCAACTCCTTATAAAGGAACTGTGTGTCAAATTTCGCCGTTATGGGCAAGAATATACACAGTCATTTTTTTGAACTTGTCTGCTAATTTGACAATATAGGATACAGAGAGTTTCACAGGGCTGCCGTGTGCAGTCGTTTAAAAACGTCTGTCCGTTTTCCATATTTGTGGCACTCATCACACTCGATCTTCATGCACTCATCACAGATAGTCTGACTTACGAGTAAATGTGGAATGACCTCTTTGGTTTCAGCGTTCGTGTAAGTTTCTATATCGTAGTACAGGGTTATACAAGGACTATTTTTATGTTTAGCATCTTTCATATAACATACATGCTTCACTCCATCCGCCTTATATTTTTCATGACATGTAGAACAGTGAATTTCATCGCATTTATGTTTGAAATTCCCCCAATTATCCATCATGTGAAACATACCGCACTTACAAATCCTTATTTTCCCGCAAGTGCCATTTGATTTATGGAGCTCAAAGCATTTATTATTGAAAAATGTACGTCTACACACATTACATTCCCTCTTCTCGGTTTCAACTACACTACTTTCACATTTGGGGCTTTTACACTGCTCACATACCATGTAGCAATCCTTACAATGTTTCACCATATCATCAGGAAACTCGAGACATCCCTTACACAAATCATGATGCCTTCCATATTTTCGACTTTTATCATAATTGGCGTAGAGAGCCCTTATGTTACGGATGGAGAAATACGATGTTCCTGACAATCCTAAAATAAGTAGAGGTCTTGTACGATCTCTCACGCTGCTTTTAAAAACATACACAGTCCTACGGCCCAAGATATATTCTATGTCTACAGCCACAAAACGTCTGAACAGTATTACTACCCAAAAATCGTCCCCCTCATCTCACCCGAACCTGAACGATAACCTCGTCCGGACTTCACGTTCGTCGCGGTTCTGAACGGCAAACTCCACAATACGTTGAACTACGCGTCGCAGTCCGTTGGTATACAGGGATCCAGTGTCACCCCTGACCACGTACCGATTTCTAGTCAGGGCAGGGGTGGGGGTAGTGGTGCGCACCAACTCGAATGTTACACCATCCTCCACAGTATAAGAAGCTGCTGTGGAGGAAGTGCACGGAACTAAGCAATGGGGCATATTTGAGGCAGGTACTATTGTGGGAGTTGTGTCGTAAGACGTAGAGTGTTGGTGTTCTATTACTGGGGGTCTAACAACCGGAGCAATCCTGGCACGCTTTATAACTGACGTGGAGAGCTCTTCATCATGCTTCCGCTTTGAACTGTCGCATGCTACAGGTGTCGCTGGTGAGGGTTCATCAGCGGGGAAGGGTTCTGTAGCTGCACGGTCATCGGGTTCGTCTGTGATATCGATGATGGGGGCTGTACATCGTCGTCATTGACGGTTCTGTGGAAGAAAAACAAAATATAAGGAACAGCACTCAAAATTTGTAATATTTTGTAAATGACCCACTTAGGGGTGTGACGTGTTAGAGATGGAATCTGTAGAAAAATTCAGGTTCACAAGCCCCTCCACATGTATTATATCTGGCCCTACAGGATGTGGAAAAACTGTATTTATGCTTAAAATCATTAAAGATAAGGGGGAGATGTTCTCAAAATTTGTGCATAAAGTAATATGGTGCTATTCGACGTATCAGTCAGTGTTCAACGAGTACCAAGATGAAATTTTGTTCCACAAGGGTGTATATGACGTTAATTCGTTAAAAGGTAATGAGCATACAGTTATTGTAATTGACGATCTCATGTTGGAAATGGATAAAACGTTTGCCGAGACATTTACAGTGTTCTCCCACCATCTTAACATAAGCGTATTCTTCATCAACCAGAATCTATTTTTCAAAAATAGATACATGCGCGATGTGTCGCTAAATACACAATATCTAGTCTTATTCGCACAACGTAGAGATGTGTCACAAATTGGGGTATTAGCCAATCAAATGTTCCCGAATCAGCGTAAGGAGTTTTTGGAGGTTTATAAAGAAGCCACAAGCCAGCGTTATGGATATTTGCTTTGTGACCTTCACCCGCGAAACACGTTTAGGGTGCTTCTAAGAACGAATATATTCCCAACGAACCTGAAACGGTGTATATTCCAGAATGACAAATAGGCTGAAGAAATATCGTGAATTAATAAAAATCTATCAACGATTGCCCCGGGCACTGCAACAGATGTTTGTTAAAAATATCGACTCCGACTTTTTAAAATGCATCTGTGAAATCTGTCTTAATGTTATAAAATGTAATGTGCCAATGAAACCCCTCAGAAGGCTCGCTTACGTCGTTACAAGAACATAATACGAGCGCTCGCTCATAAAAGTCAAACTGTGGGTAAGAAAAAGCGAATTATTGTACAAAGAGGAGGATCATTCCTACCCATCTTTTTTCAGTTTTGGGTCCTTTACTGACTAGATTAATATAATGAAGAAGGTGGTTGTGATTCCGCACGAGGTGTATGCTTCATTGCAAAGTTCAAAGATTCCAGACACGGCTCTAGAACCCCGTAAAAGTAGGCTTAAAAGAATGGAAAGCGAGTTGCTAGCCCTATTAAACAGTGAAAAGTCACCTGATGAGAAAAGGATCTTGTACCAAGAGGCTTTGCAGAAATTTCTTCATGAGTACGAAGATTATAAGAATCCGACAGAGCTCCCGTGGTTATTAGGCACAGCGCGAGTAGCGCTGAGCATGGCGACACAGGACCTGGGCCCGACGTTAGAGATGACCAACCAAAGAACAACGGAACACAACACATCGAACATGTGTTAAAAAACAGTCTCCCACATACATTGAGGAATAAAGGCTTAAGTCTTTATAATCTATTGAGTGAGGACCCCATCATACAGTGGGCCGATACAGGCGAGGTCATTGTTGAAGGAACAAGGGTACAAGGATCCAACATCGTTGATATTGTTCATGATCTGGTGAGAAAGTGGGACAGGCCCTCACCAACAGGATGGAAGCATATTAAAGCAAGACTACAACAAATAAATGTCCCCAAAACATTGATAGGTAATCTGAATAGGTTAAAAGACCTGGATCAAGTCTCGCATGTGTCACAACTGAGTACGCCATCGCCCCCAGCAGCAGCGTCTCTGAAGAAGAGAAAGAAGAGAACAAACGGCCAACCTTATCCACGTGTCTCTAAAATACGCAAATGGCTAACATATTAAGTAAACGCTATTATGACATTTCTAACCCCGCCTCCTATGGTGGCGTTAATAGACTGTACAGAGGTGTTTACGGAGTAGGGAAAAAAGATGTTGAGCGGTTTTTGCGGGAGCAGGATGCTTATACACTTCATAAACCGGTGAGAAAAAGGTTTAAAACGGCCAAGACAACCGCATTCGATTGACTCTATTTGGCAAGCGGATTTAACAGACATGCAAAGATATTCAGTGTATAATGACGGATACCGCTACATCCTATTCATAATAGATGTATTCTCTAGATATCTGTGGCTAATTCCACTGAAAAATAAATCGCCTGAAACAGTTGCTAAAGCGACCAAAACGTTGATGTTAAAATAAGAAAGGGTTCCTTGCTATTTTTGTATGGATATGGGGAAAGAATTTATAGGTCGCGCTTTTCAGAACATGTTGACAGAGTTTAATGTCAGTTACTACACTAGCTGTTCTATACATAAGGCCTCTTTAACTGAAAGAGTTCAACGTACCATAAAGGAACGCATGCATTGCTATTTTACACATAAAAACACACACAGATACATAAACGTTCTCGGGTCATTGGCTTCATCATACAACCGTTCACACCACCGTACGATTGACACAACACCTAACGAAGTTTTAGAAAGAGGTGCGCTGCCAGAGGTGAGAAGAGATGGACTGCATTCACCGCAGTCTACACATTTCAAAATCAATGATTATGTAAGGCTAACACGTTCAGGAAATAAATTCGCGAAGGGATTTGAGCAAGGATGGACACGTGAGATTTTTAAAGTTCGTGCTATGAGACCTAAAGGTGAGATAATGATGTATTACGTTGAAGATTTGAATGGGGAAGAGATCGCTGGAGGCTTTTACCGCGAGGAGTTGCAGAAAGTGACATTTAATTTAGGAAAAAGTGTTTAAAATTGAAAAGATTTTAGGCAGCAAAGGTTCAGGAAAGAGAAAAATGTACCTGGTGAAATGGCTGGGTTACCCAGAAAGCTTCAACACCTATATAAAAGCTGCTGCAATAATGAAGCTTAAATAGTATGCAACATGGCGCCTAGCCACTTCTATGTCACACTCCCGTCCTCCTCTTCTCTGTCTGTACATCCTAACAACACCCTGGCCAACTTTGTGACAGAACTCCACGGACCCATTGAATTGGAGCGTGATTCGTATGAGGTGGGTTTATGTGAACTCCAGTTAGTCTCCAAATTTTTAACTCTTGAAAATGAACAAATCATATTTCTGATCCTTAGAAGAATCGATGAGTGCGAAAAATTAGACATAACCTTAGACGATACTATGCGATCAGTACTGTTCGGTGAGGTAGAGTACTATAGCACAAATGTTTCGCTAGGAATCGGCCATTATGATACAGCCATGGACATTGTGACGGGGTTAAACAAGAGTCTTGAAAAGTCGTACCTGACAAACGATTTACTTTTTGAAGTCGTAAACATAGACACGCCTGCATGCACATTGAAGTTAAAATCAACGCTTAGTAGAAATATTAAAGATAAAGAGCTGTTCACAATTGTGGCCGAGGGCCGATATAGCGCAGCTCTCCAAAGAGATACCTTTCACGAGGCACAGCATGACTTGTCCAGCTTAATGTATCAATTGAAGATGGAGAAATTGGGTGAAAGCTTCTCCCCAGACATGTGCTATATTTACAGCAATATCGTAGAGCACCAATTTGTTGGGGACACCCAGGCGCGCCTGCTGCGCATTGCACACATCCCCAACCATAGAGGGAAAAGTTTGAGCATTACATATGACAAGCCCCATTATGTGAATGTTGCGACTAATCTATTAACCAACATCTCGATATATATAAGAACGATTGAGGGAAAAAATTTCCCATTCGGTGATGGGAGCTTAACAGTGAAACTACACTTTCGTCGTTTATAATGACCCGAAGGCCATTCACAGTCTATCGAGGGGTGAGATACCAGCGTGGGAGTGGGCTTGGATCCATTTTTTCATCCATACTACGCACCGCTGTCCCACTGTTGAAGAGGGGTGCCAGATACCTAGGGAGGAAGGCATTACAAACAGGTTTTAACGCGGCAGAAGACATTATGGGTGGAACTAAGTCTAAAGATGCTCTAAAAAACATTTAAAACGTACACAGGACGAAATCATCAAAGATGCAAAGAGAAAACTGCGTGGTGGTGGAAAGAAGAGATGTGCCAGGAGTGAGGGGTTACCATCACGTGGCCCTAAATGTAAAAGGAAATCAGAAAAGAAGTGCTCTAAGCGTATGAAATCTATGGCTGATCATTTTTTTAATTGATATAAGCTGAGGACACTATTGTCACGAATCATTACTGATTACTAGTTGATTACTAGTTGTCGAGAGAGGTGGTACTATTTCTGACTCGTCATAGCACGTTTCATCCATCCGTGTAGTTCACAGTGCTGTAATTCGGAACTGTCCCTCTTTGATATGGCCCCCACTCAGGTCTCTATTGAGCATAGCGACTTTATTACAATTAAACAATTAGTTCGCCGAGTGCCCATATAGAATTCGTTATATCCAGCTCAGGCCCTTACTTTTTTGACCCGAGCTGCATGCACATGTACGCTAAACTGCGTATAGCCCATTCTGATGGAACGGACTGCGATGATAGTTACCAAGCATACCCTGAAACCAACTTTTTACACTCCATATTCAGCCAGTGTGAGGTGTATTTAAATCAGGTTAACATCTCGACAGGAACGGGGTATTATCACCTACGAGCATATCTGGAAAATGTCCTTAACTTTTCAAAAGAAGCGAAAGACACCTTTTTAACAGCCGAGGGATATTACCAGACTAAAGATGAAAGTGGTATAAAGGATAAATTTAAAAATTCTAAAAAAAAGATATACGAGTGTTTTGGACGTCTTCATACAGTCTTCACATTCCAGGAAAAACTGCTTATGAACGGGGTGGATATGAAGTTGAAGCTTACCGCACGAGTCCTGAGATCTGCATAAATCTGGGGTCTGATAAAAAAGAGGGCGCGAAACCCGTTGTGATTCACATAATGGAGACGTATTTGCGTGTACGCCGAGTGAAATTAAGTTCGCCAAAACAAATAGAAATTGAGAAAGACTTAATAAACGCAATAGTAAAATACCCAATTAACAGGATACAGATCAAACTATACACGGTGCCCGCCGGGTTGGCCTCGAAGCAACTAAAAAACGTGGCCCTTGGAGTCCAACCTAAAAGGATATTAATTGGAATGCAGGACCACGCCTCGACGAATGGAAAATATAAAAAGAATGCCTTTAAATTCGAGAATTTCGGCCTTAAAAATATTACTCTATACATAAATGGCATCGCTTTGGGAGGGACTATGATTACCGATTACTCATCAAACGCTGTGTTCCCGCTCTGCGCGAGAGCTTATAGTAGTCTGGCTCATAATACAGGTGTCTGTGACGAGCTTGGGTTTGGCGTAACGCAGAAAGAATTTACCAAAGAATTTAACATTTATTCATTTGTTTAAGCCAGACTTGTCTGCTTGCGTAAATACGCACTTAAGTCCACAACAGAGTGGGAATATCTCAGTCAGGTTGGAATTTGCCAAGCCTATAGACGTCCCTATTAGTGTACTCGTGTAGCTCGAATCACAGACACTAATAGAAGTTGACCGTTTCAGGAACGTGGTCACAGACTTTTAAAATGGACGCGAATACACTCCAGAGAGGGATTAAAAGTGACCGAATCACGCGCGCAAAATTTATCGGTGTGTTTGCAAAGAATGAAATACTGAAATTGCCAACTACAAGAAACTGGTACGGGATTATCGTTAACACCTATATTGTGGGGGGTGAGGGGATTAATTGGTTTGCAATCTATTTTAAAAATAGGGAAAGAATGTACTATTTTGACTCACTCGGCACTCAGTCCTGGAATAATTCTGTGGTTGTACAGTTTATCGAGCAAATACATGTACCTGAGATTGTGTGGAACCCATGTCGCCTTCAAGGATATTATAGTAACACGTGCGGCATGTACGCCCTCTCATTTCTCATGCACATGTCACGTGGGAAGGGATTTATAAATTTTTTACAATTATTCGATTTGTGCGACACTGAAATGAATGATAAAAAGGTATGCAGACAGTTAAAAAAAAGGTTCCAGTATGTTAGCACCAGCTGTATTGTGTAAAGGTGTGTACATATATTGTGTAAAGGCCTATTTGTAGCCATTAAGGCTTATTTAATGGACACTGGTTCCGCTTTGTATATGTTTTCTACCATTTAAAAAATTAAATGAAAATACAATGTTTTGTTCTAAACCCCCCAAAAATACTTACATTAGTTCCTCGGTGACCTGGCATTCGTTAGACTGGATGTGACCCAATACCTCGACCTCTCTGTTCAGATCGCTGGTTTGGCTGTGCGGTAAAGCAGCCATATCATTTATTCCCCTTTCATCAAAACGAAAAGTAGCTATAACACGATCAAATTCCGCATTGGTCCTATAAAGTTAAGTAAAAATAAAGTTTAATTAAAGAGCTACAATAAGAGAAAATGCCACGAATTTTAAAAAAATATAATAAAAAAGCAGATATCCTGACAGTTTTCAAAAGTAAGAGTGCTAAGACATCGTCTGCCGATACCGGGTCTCGAACCCGCTAACAATTCTTAATAGTTTTTAATATTTCTATTGTAAGTTTTTAATATTTCTAAAATCCTATCTGTACAAGAAATGTGTAAATAAAACACCATATATATATATATATATATATATATATATAATATACACACGGTGTATATATATATATATATATATATATATGCTGAATTAATCACGAAGGAAACAGAGAATAATTAAAAATATTTTTCAAAACGCATTTATTGTGGCCTTTTATAAGTTAACACTGAATAATCACATATTAACTACTTACATCTCCAAGTCGTTACCGGGAAATTCGTTCCCGCTGTCACAAATTTCTGTAACAATTTGCATAGATAGAAGATCATTCTGTTCCACCGCGTTGAAAAGATAAATTGCAGAAAGTGATAAGGCATCGCCATCTTCAAACAAATCGGGGGAGCTGTACAGCTGGCTCATGGCTAAGTAATTCAAAATCACTGTTCCAGGAAAAACACTGAAATGAGGTTCTGAGATGAAAGGGCCCCCTTTTATAATGGGATTGTGATCAATCCACAACACACGAAACGCTGTGTCGGTGAATTTTGGGCGGGGCTTGACGCGTAAGACTGCATAACGGCCAAACAGAGGTCCTCAGGAGCCCACAGGGCTGTGATTGGCTGCCCCGTGAAATCTGGGGCGTGTCAGATATTCCCATTCGTCCGTATCTAAAATAGGATCGGGAAAAATTTATCGTCTCTGAAGTATAAAACTGGAAGGTAATTAATTACCCATGAAGAAAAACCATCAGGGTGCGAAGTTCTTCAGCCCTTCGAGACAATTCCTACCATCTGTACCATGCACAATTCTGGTATTTTTTTCTTGGAATAAAAAGAAATATTGTTTTGAAGGCATTTTGTATAAGAAATGAATGAGTACCAATATATATATATATGTAGATAGATAGATAGGCAGATAGATGGGTAGGTTAAAAATGCCGCGTTTGACACTCAATTTTGAACCTTATACCCTTAAACAAAGAGAAGGGACAGTTGGAAATGAATGTATTCAGTTTAGCTATAGTATAGTTAAACTGAATACATTCATTTCCAACTGTCCATTCTCTTTGTTTAAGGGTATAAGGTTCAAAATTGAGTGTCAAACGCGGCATTTTTAACCTACCCATCTATCTGCTTATCTATCTATCTACATATATATATATGGGAATGAACTCAGAATGGTCCCCTGAGTTTTTTATGATACACACAGACAGTGCATGGAACAAGGAACTCTTCTGGGATAATTAAATCCACTATAGTCCGAATAAGTAATGGTAAATGACAAATACCATAGTTTTTCTTTTTCATGATGCTAGCCCGACGTGGGCAACGGGTCACTCGCAAAGAGGTCCCATAAATATAGCTTCCCTCACCAGCTATCTGCAAAGCAGACAGGATCCAGCTTTGGGACATGGATCTAGGGTTTAAAGCACCTAGCCATGCTACATTTAGAACCTCAATACGTGAAGGCAGCGAGTCTTTTGCTTATATTGAGGTTCTAAATGTAGCATGGCTAGGTGCTTTAAACCTTAGATCCATGTCCCAAAGCTGGATCCTGTCTGCTTTGCAGATAGCTGGTGAGGGAAGCTATATTTATGGGACCTCTTTGCGAGTGACCCGTTGCCCACGTCGGGCTAGCATCATGAAAAAGAAAAACTATGGTATTTGTCATTTACCATTACTTATTCGGACTATAGTGGATTTAATTATCCCAGAAGAGTTCCTTGTTCCATGCACTGTCTGTGCGTATCATATATATATATATATATATATATATATATATATATATATATATATTGGTACTCATTCATTTCTTATACAAAATGCCTTCAAAACAATATTTCTTTTTATTCCAAGAAAAAAAATCGTATAGTTACTATACGATGAAAAAGGATTTAGTAGATTATATATATATATATATATATATATATATATCGAATCATTTCATAATTCTTTATTGCTGGAGAGAATCCAATTTTCTACGTTTTTAAATGTTTTTGTAACAATACGCTCTATTAGAATTAGAATCCTCAAGGCCGTGTTTAATTCGTGAATTGCACTGAAGAAAATTTAATTTAATATGTCTCAAAAGCTGGTTTAAAATTACAATAAATATAATGCAGTAAATCATGTTAAATCCAATTATTGAATTGTAGAAAGTGCAGTTATATGAGTTATGCCATAAATTCCATTTTCATATAAATACGTTTAGAAAACGATATTTATTGGGGTAAGCCAGCTAAAACTTAAACTCTATTTATATTAATGTTTTTTGCATCAGTGTTTAAGATACTTCGAAGAGTCTATACCTTTTAAAATAATTTTGCCTTATTATTTTAGAATATCTTCAACAGTAAGATTTAATATGATCATGAATACTGGTTTTAATTATATTAAAGAATAATGCAGCAGTGTCGCGGCAGGGCTGCAAGTAAATGAGGAAAAATGAATAAGTTACCGCGAGAGAGAATCTATTTTGTTTTTAAAATCATATTAATATTTTTGTAATAAGGCTTAAAGACATATTGATGTCTTAAAGATAAATTTATATTGAAACAAAATAATTGGCCAAAAGTGGAAAAATGAATAAGTTACCCCGAAATAGAATCTATTTTGTTTAAAAAATCATATTATTGCTTTTCATGTTATAGTTTAAGGATAAAATTGCGTATTATGATGAAAATTTGTTTCTGTATTAAACTTAGTTTATCTTATTCGATTTTTTGTTTAAAAGATTGCCCACCAAATGTCAAATTGGCTTCGTTTCCCCACGAGAAGCTCAATAGAAAAACTACTGGCGTTGCCTTTTTTTGACTTTTGCCTATAAACGTATTTATTTATGTTTAATAGCTCTGTCTATTGGGTCGTATTTAGAGACCTTGTCGGTCTACCAGGAGTTGGTACGTAAAGCGGTGGTGGTGGCGTTGTGGAGATGGTTGGTGGGTTGTTGATGGTGGTTGTATAATACTGTTTCATCACCAACCGTCTAAGTTTGGATGCTTGATTGTAGCCCTCGTATCGGTTACTGGATATTGATGGGATGAGCTCCTAAAAGTCTTAGCCCTCATCTCACCACGTGCTGTTGATGGGATGAGCTCCTAAAAGTCTATATTTAGACAAGTGTTGGTGATGTGATGCTTTTTTGTGTGGTTGTTGTGCTCGTATATATTTTGCTATTGAGGCTTTGCATGCATCAGTTTGTGTGTGTAATAATAGGGGGTTTATGGGCGTATAGTCGGGGTGTGCATTTGTGTGCGCTTTGGGTCGTATTTAGAGACCTTGTCGATCTACCAGGAGCTGGTAAGTAAAGCGGTGGTTGTGGTGCTTCACCACCAATCGTCTAAGTTTCGACGCTTGGTTGTAGCCCTCATATCGGTTACGTGGTGTTGATGGGATGAGCTCCTAAAAGTCGTAGCCCTCATCTCACCATGTGCTGTTGATGGGATGAGCTCCTAAAAGTCTATACTTAGACGATTGTTGGTGATATGATGCTTTTTTGTGTGGTGGTTGTGCTCGTATATATTTTGCTATTGGAGCTTTGCATGCATTAATCAGTTTATATATTATATATATATATATATCTATATATATGTGTGTGTGTGATAATAGGGGCTTTATGGGCGTTCAGTCGGTGAGTGTATGTGCGTTTCTATGCGCTTTTAATTCGTTTGAAGGTTATTAATATATACAGGCCATTTATGCCTTCTAAGAAGCCTTCTAAGTCAACTGGCGGATTAAGCCAGAATATATGCTTTAATTAAATAAATAGCGCAATCTGGCAGCTCAGCCAGATAAGCCAACCGGCTGATTAGGAACATATTAAGACAACGGCCGCTCGGCTGAAGTCTCAATATGCGCTTGTCTCTTGCCAGGCGAACATTTCTCTTCCTCTCTCTCCTTCTCCTCTCTTTCTTTCTCTTGGGGGATAACTCCGCCTCCAAGTTGCATAACCCTTGTTGCTCTTGCAACATTCCCCCATTTATTGCATAACATCTTGCAACATCCTCCTCTCCTTTGTCGCATGACTTATGCAACAAGTCCTTTGCAACATTGATCAACATTTGCAATTGCATTACACTCTCTCCTTTTGCGCCCATACTACTTACGGGTATGACTTTGAAACAAAACAGCAGTCATCGCAATGGAAGTGCGCGACAGTAGCCATTATTCAAATGCACAAAACACACAAAATGACTTCACAAAACATTAAATATCGAGAGAACAAAATGCGATATCAATAAGCGATAACCGTCTTTGGACACAGACTGAGTCACACTACAACATGCATCACAATCAGTTCGAGAACTTTTTGAACACACTCCGTATATATAGTGACGCTCATAAATATTGGTACAGAGAAGTATTTCACTTATATTCGTCCTTATCTTTTCTACCATGCATAGGGTTGTTATAAAAAGTTTATCATTCGTTTGGAAAAATTTAATAAAAAAAACATTAGTTCAACTCCAATATATAATGTAAAATATCAAAGAATTTGAGGAAAATAACAAAAAGATTAAAATGCAAGCGTTTTCGTACATTTATTTACAAAATTAATACTTTGTGTGTCCACCTTAAGCTTCAAGAATTTAAATTTTTTATCAGTAGTTGGCTGTTTACTGATTAGAAACTGTTGGCAGTTCTGAATTCCAGAATATTCTTTGTGAATCTTCATGGAAGACGGATGTGTACATATACGCAACATCCACATTTGTAGTGAAATTGAGTATAGAGAAAGTAGGACGGTACAGTAAAGGGCAGTGGTGGGCAAAGTACCGGAAAAAGTTACTTGAGTAAAAGTACTGTTACTCGGAAGAAAATTTACTCAAGTAAAAGTAGAAGTACTATTTCTTCACGTTACTCCACGTAAAAGTAAAAAGTAACTAGTTTATAAAGTACTCAAGTACGGAGTAAAAAGTACCTTTGCAATATGTTTTAAGAGTTAAGACATATAGTACAGTAATGACAATACTGTACTTAACAAATGATTTACCAGGCTGCTGGCCGTAGCCTGAAGACAAAAAGATCCTAATAATAATAATAACAAACCAGGTATATTCGGCACTTCATTTCAATGGATGCTCCCACAGCTGCTTTCATGTGAACATCTCATTCAGATATGGCCAAGGGGAATCGTTTTCGGCCATGCCGTTGTAGAGACGGGTCACGAAACTAATATAGCGCTCACGCTGGGACTGCAGTCACTACACACATAAGAAAAAACGCAGAGATGTGGCGGGAAGAGATGCTTTGCTGTGAGTGACTGCGCGCCGTGCCCGGGAACACAGCGTGCGCTCAATGCTGAGTTCTGATTGGCTGGAAACGTCGCGCGCTCCATGCTTAGTTTTGATTGGCTGGGAAAATAATTCAAAATATCACATTCACTGTTGACTCTGCTGACACGCCAAGAATAAAGTAACGAGAGGCACGAAAAATAAGTAACGGAGTAAGAGTATCGATAATTCTCTGAAATGTTATTCGAGTAAAAGTAAAAGTACCAAGAAGAAAAGTTACTTCCAAGTAATTAATTTATTCAAAAAAGTCGTTTCAGCTCGGTAACGAAGTAGTTTTACTTCGTTACCGTCCACCTCTCGTCGAAAAGGGGTGGTGTTCATCAGATTGAAAATTTCAGCAAAGGCCACGAATGTTGCAGAAATTTATGAAAAATGAATCAGGCAGAGGCCCAGAACATCTCGAGTGGGCAGTAGCAGATCCAGCTCCGCTGCCCGAGATCTGCGTTCTCGGTATCGGCAGCAGGGGAGCCAGAAGTGGAAACATTTATGGTCCCCTCCCGAAGGGAATCCGAGGTTCTTGAAGTAGCCTTTTCTTTAATTTTGAAAAGATTATGTAGTGTGTAAGATGCATGTACTAGGTCTGATCAAAAAGTTCCAGAACAGATGTATTTATTGCAAAACTAAATGTCACATACCTAATCAAATTTGTCTCCTTCTGATTGTAAACAGTGATTCTAGATGTCCAGCCATTTATTGACGCACCTGTTATACGCTTCTTTCGGAATGTTCTTCAATTCTCGTGTCGCATTTTGTTCGATCTGTGGTACTTCCTGAAATCGTTTTCCCCTTGAGGGTGTTTTTCAGCTTGAGGAACAGGAATAAGTTACAGGGGGCCAAATCCGGCGAATACGATGGCTGGGGAACCAGTAAAATGTGCTTCGTTAAGAACTCCCTTATGGAGAGTGCTGTGTGAGACGGCGCTGGACTGTTCACATGGTAGACGATACACAGAAAAAGATCAGCTAAGGAGGACAGTGATAGGAGAAACGGGAGTTCCAGCACTCCCTGTCTTCTGTCTAATGTCCCTTGTCGATTGGTGTCTACACTCTTCTCCTCTCAGATATGTGTTATTGTATATCACTCTCTGTATACCTTTGTATGCCCTATAAATTAGCAAAGAACAATAAAATTATTATCATTATTATTATTAATAATAATAATAATAATTTTTGTGATAGCTAATGTATAATACCACTCAAATTCTTCCAGATAAATGAAGTTATCTCTCTCTCTCTTAAGATCACCTACTGTACATATGTTTTGAAAAAATAATTTTAAGTATTAGACAAAATGTATTTTTTATTTTAAAGAATTCTTTTTCACTTTCAAACAATTTTTTTTTTACTTAATGTAACATATGTCGAAACGCTGAGGTGAATAGATTGGAATAAAAGAGATTTCAATTTTTGTAGTTTGGATTATGTAGGAAAGATTTTTCAAGTAAAATATGTCTAATTCAGTCTTTTCATGTATATATATATATATATATATATATATATATATATATATATATATATATATATATTATTATAGGAAAACAAGATGGGAGCAGGCTATACGAAACATGATGAAATAAAACACTCGACAGACAAAAAAGTATCCAACGAACACTCCTCTGAAAATGAACTTAAAGTTTTGAATCTACCTGAAGAAATAAGAAAGTATCTATCTAAACAACAGTCAAAAGCGAAACCTAATGAAACAGTTCAAACCATTTCTTCCTCAAATGACAGCAACGATACAGAAGAATCGACAACTGTGAATTCAGTCAATAACAATTATATCAATAAAGAAGAAAAAAAAGAGGAAGGAACTACCACAGATTTTCTGATAAAGTCTACCACACCGTTTACCTTCACGACAGAGCTAATGATGATCCGGAGAGAGATACCATCCCACTTGAAAGGAAGTCCTCTCGTTCCCCTCATTCAGAAGGAAAACAAACACTCGAATGTCGACGAAAAACTTCATTTTTCAACTTCGGAAAGCGGAAAAATGGTCACTGAAGCATTTACCTCTACTCTGACAGAGCCACAGGAAACGGGTATCACAGATTCCCCAAATTTAAAATCCACTCTTCTTCAGAGGCTGGGAGAATATGCTGGAGGAGATACGATAGAAGAAATTATTTTACCATATTCTGTCAACTTAAATATTTGTGGCTTAAGAAGATCAAATTTAATGGTAAGACGTTTGCTTTTTGTGTATGTCTATATCTTTGAATATATAAAAAAGTTTCAGGCTTTTTAACATACTTGCGTTATATATATATATTAGTTCACCCTATATACCCTGTATATATATATATATATATATATACAGGATGTATATATACATATATATATATACACACACATATATATATATATATATATATATATATATATATATATATATATATATATATATATATATATATATATATATATATATATATAATATATATATATATAGTATATATATATATATATATATACACATATACCATTTAGGCATGATTTCTGAATATACAGGGAGCAGAATAAGGCGGTTTTACCGAGAATAACGGAAGCATCTTGTGAAAAATAATATTTACCATTTACTACAGAAATTACTAATTAGTACAAAAAGCACACACACAACAATTATATAAACAGAACCAATTCCCTCCATCGTTTAAAAGGAAGATAGTTTACACGTCGCCTACCATAACAGGGCCTCGAACCCAAGTGGAGAGCAACTCGCTCCTCCGCCAAACCATGCCTAGAGGCGGGGACACCAACTTGACCTTCATGTGAAGAGAGACACTAGCAAGTCCGAATCGTTCTTCATCACGTATTTTACAATCCGATGTTGTTGAAAGACAACAACGGATTTATAATATCGATAATAAACATTCCTTTGCTGGAACCTTATTTCTACTCTCTAGGCATCATAATGATTAAACTCACACGTTTATGATACATCCATTCTTCACGGGCAATTTATTTTCCAGTTTAGCGCTTCTCTATCTCTCAAACATACGAGAAATGTACCCGAATTCCAAATTTATCTTCGATTGTCACTAAGACCCTTCCTTTTCTGACTACCTGACAGCTATACAAGTGAGGGCCTAATATCCCCAGTATATAGTACGGTAGACCGAGCCTTCACGCACAGACGATTTTTCCAATTTTATTTAGATGGAAGATCATAAACTTTATACCTACGAGAATTGTCGAGCCTTCACGGTAGCTGACTTTTAATAGTTATTTCCAGTTTTAAGGCATCTCTATATTTCTCCTCATCTCTCTCTCCATCTCTCTAAATTATTTTCAGTTTTACCTGAAAATAATGATGATGATGATGATATATTGATAATGCAATTGGCAAAATAATATTAATTTCCAAACAAAACTTCTCTCTATCCCTAATTTTTCAAAATTATATTCCAGTTTAGGACGTCTCAATCTCGCTCCCCATCTCTCTCCATTTTTCTCCCCCCTTTCTGAAAGAAACCTGTGGAATGGGGCAGTCATTCTTTGATTAGAGAGCCCTAAAAATCACAATATAAATATTTTACGAGCCTAATATTTATTTTCACTCCATTATCATCGCTATGAACGGATGATATGGTCTGTCTTAAAAATACCTTCTAAACATTTCATGTTTCCAATTTATTAATAACCTTCGAACGAATTAAAAGCGCACACATTATACACATATACAATTATTGCACACACCAACTATATAAACGTTCATAGAAGCTCGGAGACAACTCCATCCGACGTTTACACATATACGTCTATAGACACTCGGGATCGACTCCCTCCGTCGTTTACACACTGATATCTGGGCGGTTGCGTGCACCCAAATATGGGCGCCTACATTAATTAAAACTAGATTTTATGAAAGATCGTCTTATGTATATAAACCAAGAAAGAACTGAACACCCAAGATGCGCACAACCGACTATATGCACATTGTCACACACACACACACACACACACACACACACACAATGATTTACATACCACTTTTCTTTATTTTCTCCTTGCAACATGTTACGACTGAGAAGTTTATGAAGCTTTACGATTAAGGAATTTATGAAGTTTTATTTACTTTAAACAAAATCTTACAGATTTTCAGTCACTAGGACAATTATTAACTATGAATATTTAAATTCATTCTCACACTTTCGCTTTCATCATTTCCACACAATTTTCTTTTTCATAATTATGGCTGAGTCTGATAGGCCTACAGTTAACTAGGATAAGCTAACACACTTAAAAGGAAAAGAGGGCAGGGGTAAATCAGTACCTTTAGTTTGATTGGGATTAAAAACTATATTCCAATAGTGATAAATTCAGCTGATTTAACATTTAACACCGAGAAATTTCAACTCTTGAGATATGGTAAAAATGAGGAAATTAAGCAGACTGCATATTAGGCCAGATGAGCCGGGTGTACATGGCTATGTGCGGTGGACAGTGCAAGAGAGCAACTCGCTCCTCCACCAAGCCAGGCCTAGAGACGAGGTCATCAGCTTCATCTCCGTGTGAAGAGAGAACGAGCAGAGGGGGAACACTAACAAATGGTCAGAAGACAGTAGTATGGGCGCAAAATCCCAAAATGCAGAGCAATTGCATAATGTTGCAAGAGTGCCAACCCCAACCCCCTTGGTGCCAACCCCACCCCGTTTGTTGCAAGGCACCCCCACCACCCTTGGTGCCAACCCCCAACCCCCTTTGTTGCAAGACCTCTTTAGGTG